>DWNA01000046.1:0-56270 GCA_018249835.1 Heliconius besckei | reverse complement strand
GGCTCCCTCCTCCGCTAGTCCTCCAGGGTGAGCGCATCAGCTGGACTCCGAATGCCACGTATCTGGGTGTCGTAATAGACAAAGGTCTACGGATGACGGCCCAGGTCAAGAAAGCAAGAAATGCCGCGAGGGTAGCCCTCCATCTTCTGCGGCCGGTTATTCGTTCCCGTCTGCCTCTCCGTACCAAACTTGCGATCTACAAAACATACGTCAGACCTCATCTGACGTATGCCTCACCGGCGTGGTACGCGCTTTGCAACGCAAACCAACGCCGCTTGACAACCCAGAACGTGGCACTCCGGCATGTTGTCCAGGCCCCCCGATTTGTGAGGAACGCCACCATACAGCGTGACCTCCGCGTCGAGAGGCTGGATGAACACATTATCCAACTCGCAGCCCGCGCCTTTCACCGTGCTGATGTCTCGGATTTCCCTCACATTCGAGACATCGCACCGTTGCACACCCGCCCACCGGATAAACGCCGACTCCCGAGGGACATCCTTTCCCCTTCCGATTCCTGAGCTGCAGCTCCGGTCGCTGGTCGCCTAAGCTGGGCCTCCTCTGGGTTACCAGGGGTCTCACCCGGCTGGGCTGACCGCCCGAGCTGCATATAGCTCCTCCTCCCCCGCTCCACTTTCCACCAGTCCCTTGGACACAACTACAGGGCCTTGGCCCACCCCAACGCCCATAGCCATGGGCGGCGAAAGAACACCACGGTCTGAGGGCTCAGCCCTGGAACCGTCTCCCCTCTCCCTCCGCGGAGGGCTGAGAGAAGAATTTCACAGCGTGATGCCAGCAGGGAGTCCGTTTCTACACAGTAAACAGTCATAGCGGCGGCTGTCCTAATCGCCGCTCAATTATCCCCCGGGTGGGCATGGGTCCGGCGTGGGGTGGCTGTGATGCTACCTGGTGGTAGCATTTATTGTAACGTAAGCGTTTATAGCAGAGTGGGGCCATCATAGACGTAAAGTCTATGAAACCTCTTAACGCCCACTGATGTAGAAGCATTGTCTCCCTTTTTGCTTACTTTAGTGAAAAAATATATATAATACGCAACAGAGGGTAGGTAAGCTAATAATAAAAATCGTTAATCGAATAAATAGCCTATTATAGAAAAAAAATTAAATAGAAATATTTTATTTATTTTCCGCCATCTCGCGGTACGACGTCGAAGTAAGTTACACCGTAACTACTATCAACCTGTGAACGTATAAATCTATTATAACTGAGACACTAATTGCAATTTTTACAGACATCAAAATCAAGGAAGTGCCGAGTCGGGGTACTAGCTAGTATGTAGTATGCTCTTGTAATTTAAGTTTCTGAGCCTTTTTGTTCTGCAATTCTTTGTGTGTGATACTTAATTAAATGTATATTGGCTCGGATCCAGGGAACCAAAGCACTAGTTTTTAAATGTTGTATATGAATGTTATAGCATAGTTGGATATTTGGCTTATTGTTTTATTCTTGTATGTTTATATCATAGAAAGAAAACTTCCAAAACCACATATAAGAAACTTTATTAATATAAAATGCAATATGCTACATAACAACCTATAGAAATAGGTCTCACAGTACACATTCACTAAAAATCACATCAGGAAAGAAAAAATAACTATTAAGTTTATACTTGTAAATAGGTATATGCTCGATTAATGAGATAACTATAGTAGACGTTAGGTATGTACTTACGAATAATGAGCCCAAACAGTTGGAAGCTTTGTCAAATACTTTAAATAATACCTAGATTTGTTGTTCGACAAAGTCAACAGTAATTTTTGACAGTCCTTAAATATATGTCCAAAATATTTAAAGAATATTTGTGAACAAATGTTATAAATGATTCATTTATATCTTGAAATATATTATTGATTATAGAAACTTCCAGAATATTCCATTGAGACACAGTTATAGTTATATAATATACATAACGTTATATACTAATCAAACTTTAAAACATCAGTTGAAAATTTACATTTACAATGAAAAAAGTTAATCTAAAAATTGTAAAAAAGTTTCGCATGGCAATTAAATTATTATAAAACTTTTAGAATATTAAAATGCAAAAAAAAAGGTAAAGGTATCAGGTTCAGAGTTCATGTACTACATCTAGATTTGACATCTTTGTCACTTTCATTAATTTTCTAAACAGATAGACAGCAATATTATATATTATTTTAAACACCTAAGCATAAACCTACTGATTCAAGAAGCACTGGAATGTAACTGTTAACGATTCTATCTCCAGATATGGCTTTCTTTCTATTTTCATTTCCAAACATAAACGTTGCTTAAGACTGGTCTACCATCTTTATTCCCTTTCTTTATTTATTATTGAAGTGTATATACTCTCTTTATCTTTATCTTTGTACAGTTTCAAACTGCTCATTCAAAATGCAAATAATAACAATGTATGCAACACACTTTAAAGTACTGACAAACTTGAATAAAATATTTTAAACATAATCTACACAATATAGAATAAACATGAAAAATACAGTGACCAATCACTATATGGTAAAACAACCTTTAATACTGGTTCAAGAATAAATTTTGAACAAACTGTCACATGATCTAAGAGAATTTAAACATTTTAAAACTTAAACTTATTTAAAACAAATAAATTTCAACATCCAGCACTAAAATACGAAATAATAATATGTGACATGCTTCTCTGTCAATCAGTAGGTTCACTCTTTTATTTATTTAGAAAACCTATCTACAGGTTGATTCAGAAATACACAGCCGCAACTTTTGTTTCAAAAATTTGCTATATTATAGTGTATATTTACTTAAACATTATAATACCATATAACATCCATATTTTTTTCACACATAATATATTTTCCTACAAATCTAATTATATGCAGTTGTCAGCCATCGTGCATGGATAATTAATAAATATTTTTTTTATGATATCTAACCACATCTACACTCGCCATTAAGCACTGGTATCACTATACCACAATTATTCCAATACACAATAGTATGACACATTATATTTTAATAGGTATGCCACTAGGATTGAATAAACTTATGAATCACATTTTTATATATTTGAATCATATAGAGGCAAATAAAGCAATCTCCATTTATAGACTGATATTTGGTAAATAAAATTTCCAGGTCAGCCGTGGCGCAGGAGTGAAAACGTGTGACTGTAAACGCCGAGAGGTTGTGGGTTCGATTCCCACTCGGGAAAATCAAATATTCACTATTTACATTTCTTCGCTTTGGTGGTTGGTCCAAAATTTGGCGGAGAGTGTGGAGTGGATTGTTTTAACACCAGGCTTCCTCTATCTACCCTGTCACATGCGGGATACAGCGTGAAGCAGATAAAAAATTTAATTAAATATGTTTTCGTAATAATTATTTTAAGTTCAGAGCAAATAATATTGGTCTGGTAAACACATTGAAAAAGTTTTTGAATATTGCCGTATTTGCATCCACATATGATTCATTTGTTACAATTACACCTAAATTACAGTTTCTTAAACACCCATACATTGATATACTTTAATATATAATATTAAAAATATCCGTAGACTATGATATAATTATGTAATAAAGAAAAATGAATTGCCAGCGTACAAATGAATGTGATAACGTCTATATAATAAAGATAGTACAATTTAGTAATATATTTATGTTTAAATTCGATTTGCGATACACTACAATAAGTTAAAACATCAAGGAAGTGGTTATTTTCTGTATGAGGATTCGGATTACATTCAGATTTATAAACACTTAATAGAATATTATTTTAAATTGTAAAAGTTACATATTTATATATGTTACATTAAAATTGTTTGTAAATTTGGCAAAATTGTTCTAAGCAGTTGAAGAATATAAACATTTGAGTGCACAAGCCCGCATGCACCAACATTAAATGAATTCAAACACGCTAAACAGCTTTGCTTTGCTAAAAAACAATCATAAAATTTAAATTATTATAAACAGTAAATAATAGGTACATGTTTTTTTTCTTTGTGAAATAATGTATACTTATAATATTGCTTAAACCCTATTATTCTATATGAAATAGAATCCAGTTAAATTCCTTTAAGGAGTTCAAATTATACCTAAAAAAAGTAGATTTTAATTTAGTGCTGGTTTAATAAATTTCTTAAGGAATATAAAATCTTCTAAACATTGTGCTTTTGGCAGTTTAGCTATAAAGTAGTTTCCCTTCGCTTTTAATGTTATCATTAACACTGGAATTAAAAATAGAAAGTGTTCCTATAATTTAGACATAAATCCCTGAGATCGCCTTGACGTAAAAAAATCACAATAATCAATTTGGGAAGACTACATCATTGGCCCCCGGGATTGTCACGTACAACCAAATTCAACACACAGTTTATATAATTAATAGGTACGATCGATTATAATATTATAGTTGCATTTAAATATTACAAAACAATCTGTGCATTACTGTTTACTTAATTGATAGTATAATTATGGCAGTAATATTCCTGCAGTCGTTGTACTTACAATTTTAAAAAATTCATTCGATCCCAAAAAGGACAGGAGGATACAAAATGGGAACAAAATGTGTAAAAAATCTTGTGTTCTCTGATAATATTTCATGGAATATTCACAATGCTAGTTAAATTACCACAGCCAGCCAGGTTATACAATTACGTTATTTTAATGTGATCGCTACATTTTAAAACATACACACCTACCACGTACCTACAAAGTCGGTATTCAAGAGCTACTAATAATCATTCGACATATTTACCATTATTTCGAATCACTTGTTCAATAAATACTTTTTTTTTAAATATTTTATATTTATAACAAACGCAACTTTTTTACGCAAATAATATTAAGTATAATTATGTTTAATTTAATTTTTCTTTTATTATTACTAAAGCTAACACATATTATTAAATTAAGATTTATTATTTAGTTTTTAGAAAAAAGAATGTTAAGTTTAGTGCACGATAACGATAATAAATTAGGTTTATTATTTGCATGTAAAATATTAGTTTTAATTTAAAGTTTAAAATAATAATCATAATAATAAATAATAACCAATTGTCATTATGTGAATATTTAAAAATTTAATGGAATAATAAAACCATATCGCAATTTGTGCGGCCACGTCTTGAACTTATTCAAATAAATAATTTAGATTTTTTTCTACAATAAATACTAATAAGCACTCAATATTTACAATAAATTGCAGCAATTGCGTTTGTTAACTAAAATTAACTTAAATGTTTGAAAGCAATAAGCTTTTCTAAAAAAAAGTTAAAACTGCAAATATATATTTAAAAATCAACGAAACATTAACTGATTTCCAAAAATAAATATTTTATATAGTAAGTGTCGCTCGTCATATAAACATCTTAATAATGAAACCCTAACAATAAATTAATAGATCGATAAATTATCTTTTATCAATATTATTCTTAGGTATTTTCATAGTATGATATGTTGTAACTTAAAGAGATCCAAAATTTTAACGTCAAAATTATGTAAGCTCTTACAATAACGACTTACTTTCAAAATATTTGATTTATAATAAAACAGACATGCAAATTATATTTGTAGATTATTAACAATCAGAGAAGCCATTTTTTTATTATATATATATTACGGCAGTGGAATTTTGCCATTTAACTAACGAGTCAACACACAACATACCAAGACCGAGGGTCATTCAACTAGACAGCGACTGTGTTTTAGAATCAACATGCTATATTATGACACAATGTCTTACACAAGTAGCGTTTTGGGGGTTACCCGCTAAATAAAATACTCATATAAATCAAACCTAGGTCACCTAGGTCACTGATGTAACCTCCAGGACCACTTGTGTAACAGCGTGAGGGACTTCAAGACGCAGAGAACAATTTCTATCCTTGCAACACATTATCTTACAAAAACGGAATGAGAGAGTAAAAGAAATAGCTTAAAGTAAATATATCGTATGTATGCAACATACGCAAATATAAAATATCCTAAAATAAACAATATAAAATAAACAAAAGCCGATTTCTCGAAAGTGTCGCTCCTGAACATGGAAAAGTAAAACTAAAAACTAATGTGATGTTTTCTATATTAACAAAAGAAATATATATAAGAAATAGCGTACCGCTAGGGTTGGGTGTTCACAGCGAGGCTTCCGAGAGGCCGGCGTGTCATCAGGTAACGCGCGACGCACATCCTACTAAGCTTACAACTAACCGCTTACGACAGGTTGTGCTGGGCGTCGGTGGGTATATCTGCCGAGCATCCCGCGGGTTAATCAATAAATTATCTTTTAAATGTCACACGTATCGAAGAAATGCAGGTTGACGGAGGTAATGCAGGTTGCAGGTTGCTCCGCGAACGATGGCACAACAGACGCCGCGCGACCGCTTTGCGACCGCCGGCGCAAAAACACACTAAGCTTAGAAAAAATTCTTTTACATAATAAACAACGGCAAATATAAAACGTTCTCTTATCGCACGACGGAGGCCGAACCGTTAGAGATTTTTTTGTTATCGTCGATAAATATAATGAATATAAAAATTAAGATTAAAGCATTAGGTGCAATCAGTGTTGACTCGGCTACGCGCGTACGTAGCGACGTTTTCTTTGGCTTGCAACGCTCCCGTCCCCGCCTGGGCCGCGGGCGCGCGCTCCTCAGCTGAACCACAAGTCAATTCCGTAGAACCACATTACACAAAAACGACGAACGGAACAGAAAACACACGAGAGGCGATAAGAGGCGCGCCCGGCGTGCTGTTGTGAGTTGTTTATAGCACGCTGGCCGCTGGCTTGTCGGTGCGCTGGCTCCGGCTGGCCCTCTTCCGGGGAGCGGGCGCCGGGCTCGCGGGCTACGCGTGGCGCTTCGCGTGCAGCGCTAGGTGGTCGGAGCGCGAGAAGCGGCGGTCGCAGTGGCGGCACCGGAACGGTTTCGCCCCCGTATGTTTACGGTAATGTCGTGTCAACTCGTCGGATCGCGCGAACCGCCATTCACAGCCTTCCCAAGAACATTTGTACGGCTTCTCTCCTGCAATGAGAATATTTGACATTTTCAAATCAACTTTCTATATTGAATGTAAACAGTAGTAATATATGCACGTAAACAGGTAGGGTACAGGTACCACATTTTTTTTAAATTTGCACCAGTTGAGGTAATGATAAATTCTTAAATCTTGAGAGAAAGCCATAAAGAAATTACAACAGAAACAAGAGCAGTTTAGCGTAACGAATATAATCGTGATAATTTCAGTTACTCATATTTTTTTTTGTCACGGCGTTGAGTTCTGCTACTCAACACGCAATGCCTCCAGAATTCGGCAGAAAGTGGGGAACGGAGTGTCTCAATAATAGGTTCCCTCTGCCTACCCTGCCTAAAGGTAGAAAAGGATAATTAAATCTTTATATTTGAATGCTTATTTTGTTTTAAATAAAATGGTCCGTTAACACCATTAAAAAACGATTGAGCGTGGGAATATATGGAAACACTAGCAGACATAGGGTATAGGCAGATTAAGTATACTACTTATATAACAAGAAATAGATTTATCTTAGCAAACCTTACAAATTGTACCGTACAATGGTAAATTTTTTGGGATTTTCGCTGAAAAGTAACTCTTTTAAGCTACTTATTTGAGATGCAGTCAAAAGAATAAACATCTACCAAATGATATATTTCAAATTTCTATACCTACATACGTCGCTATACCTTGACTTCTACGAGCCCAAAGTTATAGATTTTTTAAAGTAATATTTCGAATTTAGTGAGAAAAAAAGCACTAAAAATATTATTAAAATTTTACTTGAAATAATAATCGCTGTCCTCGTCTCTTCAACCGTTAAGCATATGCCGGTGGCTGGCCTAGGCCTCCATCAACAATATTTACATAGATACGAGTATATAGCACACTTTCAAACATACTCCTTTCTTTTTTATTTTATATGTGTTAGTTTTGGTCCGTTGAGATCTGATCTCTTGGTGCATGTTCCACCAAGAGCGCCTCGTCATGAGATTTTTTTTTTACGGTTTCCCGTACCTGGTCTTATTAACTATTGAAAGTTCTAGGTATCCTATATTTAGTTACGAATCATTAATTTACCTGTATGTGTTCGTTTATGAGCCTTAAGATGTGAGCTTTTGGTGTAGACCTTGTCGCATGATGGGAATTCACATCTGTGCACGCGACGCCGTGGGTCCGGCGTGTGTGGGTGCTGGAGGCGCGGCACTGCGCGACGCACGGGGGCCGGGGTAGGGCTTGGAGGCTCTTCTGAAAAAAATATACCGTAATAATAAAGTCATTGACCGAGTATTTATTTAAAAAATAAGGGTTGCTTGTCTTTAATTGTCACAATTTATGTCTAGGTTCGGATATTTTAAAAATAAATCAATAGCCAAAAATATGTTGGCAAATTCGTTCACAAGTGCCTTATACACCCATTGCCTGTGCCTTAACACGTACACTTCGAATGTACCTACTGTAATATCTTAACTTAATAAGCAGAATTTCAGTATAAATGAATATTTCTTTCTATTTTATTAAGAAGCTTATAGTCTAAATAGTATATTCAATTTATTACGACTCTCGAAATTAATTTTAAAGGGTCTTCAATTTTTTATTTGAAATTATTTGAGTACATTCTCTAATATAATAAATATCTAATAATCAAAAGTATTGAGAGGTACACAATAAATACAATTGCCTCTGGAAAAAGGTGAACCTAAAAGATAATTCTAATCTAATATAATATCTAGTTTAGTTGTCCCGTTTTTATTTACTAGTGAGAGAAAATGTTGTGATAGTCAAGATTACAAATTTTAAAAAAGTAGGCTGTATATAGCGATAGGTAGACGAACTAATGTGTAGTAGGTAGTTTAAAAAAAAATGATAAAACGAAATGCCCAAATGTACCGTTCATAATGCAACGTGATTTTCGCGAACTTTCGAAAAATTGCATTAAAAAAGCTATTGATATTGATATTGGGTTTCCCGCATTTATTAGTCATTTCACTACAAAATAAATTATCAGTTGATATAGAAACGGTATCGGTGATATATACATAGTTCTTAATTTTATCGTCGATATTCACTATTGAAATATGTTTTATTTAAAAGCCACTTGTTTACGCAATCGCGAAAATATTTGAATACAAACCATAAAAAAAAATTTTGCAAACAAACTATTTTTGAAAATATAAATAATTAAAAATATTTTTTTCTTGTTGAGCTTCAATATTAAATGTAGGTATACTGTAAAACATTTAAAGTACTTTGAGCGATTGCGTTTTGTCTAGAGTCTAGACTTAATTACAAACATATTGTGGTGTCATTTAAGTTAATGTATTGAATGATGAAAAGTATATATTTGTTTATTATCTATCCAAGTTGAAAATTATTATTTTTTTCTATAAACTTCCAAGCTAATATAATATTATTGATTTTCATACGATTCATTAGTAAGTAATTAAGTAAAGAAATAATTTTAAAAACATAAAAATAAGTTTAAATAGATAACAAATTTAATTAAGTTAGTTATTTAAATAAGTAATTTAATTTAATCTGGAAACATGGTTGTGGGTTCGATCCCTACTCGGAATGAATTATATGAATGAATTGAATTTTTAATTATCATGAATTATTTTCATTTCCGTTGAGTATATATACAACGCGCAAAGTCTCGGATCCAGGTGGAGAGGATTGATCGGAGTGTGATGACACTACTAGGTTATCTCTATAAACGGAGATAAGGCCTAGAGTAAGGTACTAAAGTCTGGTGGAAAAAGAAACTGCAAATAAAATTATTAATATACCACGTTTCTTTTTCGTTATGTAAATACATTTAATATTTTTCAGCCTAGAAGTACATTTTGCTAGTATTTGCGCGACAACTAAAATAAACCATAGGATTGCGTGAGTTTGACAATGCCGACTAGATCGTAGGTTGTAGATTCAATTCAAATGTTCAAATTCAAATATACATAATTATACATTTATATATTCAGTTTGTACGTCACACAAAATGCCGTGTATCGTTACGTCTCAACATTGTTCTGTTGATGTAAAGAGGACGAGGAGTTTAACGCGGTCAAGTAAGCAAAATATACAATTTGAATGTATACTAATATTTTTTTAAAATTTCTGATTATTTTATTGTAAACAATTATATAGCTCAATACAAAAATTATAAATATTTTTCAGAACACGCTTACTAATATTTTCTCTTTACCCTGGTCGTCCTGGTTAAAGATATCAGATTGGTGCCGTGATAATATTGTAAAGTCAAATTTGTACACTTATGTAAATTTTAGGTAAACTGCGCTATAAAAATATGAATAAATTAATATTGTTCGGTATATTAATGAGGCTGATAAACGCAATTAAAATAATTATTAAAAAAAAAACAAATGTATCTTTTGTATTCTACATGATTTAACATTTGGGTATAGTAAATTTCTACAATAATAAATTAATTAAGTTAATTTTTTTTAATAACTATCATCTAAATTGTTATCATCGTTTGAAATAAACATAGATATAGTATATCATAGAAATATCTATTAAAATGAGACCAATCACGGAGCAGGGGCACAAGTGTGTCCGTGAACACGACAGTTTGTGGGCTCAAATCCTACTGGAGAAAATAAAATATTTAATATTTTCATTCCTTCTCTCTGGTGTCGAGGCAAAGTGCGGCGTTGAGTCCCGTTACTTATCACGCAATGCCTCGTGAATTCTGAAATGGGAAACGGAGTGTCTTAACACTAGGTCCCCTCTGGCTATCCTGCTATGAATATTGTAAAGTAAAGGTTCCTATTACCAGGGGAGTGTTACTACTAAGTAAGTGCAAGTTAAAACCATAGAGCATTGCGCTTATAGGTTTATTATAATTATACTGACTATATATAAATATTTTATTAATATAGTCATTTTTTAATCTAAATATTAATATCAATGTTATAATAATAATAGCCTTCGCCAATAGCAAGAAAGAAGTATAATAAATTTTCGCCCAAGAAATCGAGAACGCAGCAAGCGCATTAAACTTACCTAAAAACAACATTAAAAAAAATCAATCGTTCGCTTCATAAAAAAATTCTATAATCTAGGTAAATAAGGTAAAACGGCTTACCTTTATGTTCGTGTTCGTCAGAATCGCTGGGCGGTTCACTCTTGACGGCTGTAACGGTTAGCAGCCGGGGCGCGGGCGGCGGTGACGGTGCCGGGGGTGGCGACGGTGGTGACTGTGGAACTGGTGCTGACGCCCACTCCTCAGCCGGCTCCTTGCGCTTCCCCCGCGGCTCCTCTCTGAGGTACCGCTCCATTTCGTAACATGTCTGTAAAATTGATTAGGATCTAATAATGTTCTATGTTAAATCTAATAAAGTTGCATATTATGTTATTTCAAATAACTTTATAGTTACTATTTAAAGACTATTATATTCTTTAAAGACTAAATACAATTAATTTAAACCCTCGCCAGCGTAGCGTTCGTGCGTAAAATTTAATTGACTAGATCAAAAATGCATATGTTGTTTGTGCTATTATTTTACATAATATCTCTATCTCTATATGAGACAATTTATATAGTTTTAACTTTGCTTGCTTATGATTATTAATAATAATGACCACAGACATATAGTTATTCATAAGAATTATTTATTAATAAAATTAATCAATTGTTATTTTTTATTTTTATGTATAATATTTAAGATATGGCAGTAAAATTAATAGTCTATAAAAGTATCTGACAAGAGTTCTAGATTAGGTATTTTACATAACGAACGGTTAACCATTAAATGTGCCTAATAGTACAATTTAAAATAACAATTTTAAATGATAAAGAAATGTTTTAAAAATAAATATTGTAGCATTATTAACATCAAAAGGATCAATATTCGAAATTAATTCCCCAAGAGATCCAAACGGAGCGCCTCGAAGACATTACTTATGGAATCTCAAGCGTTTAGGAGATTTGGGAGCGATCAATAGTTCGTCTTCTTTCCCTTTCACACATACACCACACTCTGTGGCGCAGATAGAGACAAAACAAATGATAAGAAAGTCGCTCTCAGTATTCTGTCAGATAATGAGACCCAACGTGGAACGCGCAAGTTAAGTTAACTTTGTATATTCTTTAACCAGTATTGTAGTACAAAATTAATTGTATTTTATTATTGGTTTCGCATCTATATACTGTCTTCATATGGAAGTTAATAACAGTGTCAATTTAAAAATATATTGTAGCTAGACGCCAGTCAAGGCGGAGGGGCACAAATGTAACTGTAAGCGCGACTAGTAGTGGGTTCGATCCCCACAACTCACTCAATACGCAAAGCCTCCAGAATTTGGCGAACAACAGGTAACAGAGTGTCTCTACCCTGCTACGTGAAGCACATTTTTTTCTTCAATTTTTTATTGTAGCTAAGTACCGAATGGGACGATAATCTTCATACAATAAGAATAAATGCCTACATATTCTTTATAATCACAATAGCACCCACTAAGTAAAACGACTTACAAAAAAGGTCAACGCCCTCAGTCAAGGCTAGAACGAAGGTATAGGGCACGATCTCTCGAACGCAACGGTACATTCGGCAGTTTAGACCGAATCCGCTTTTATCTTGTTCAACCCTTCGCCTTTATTACAAGGGTAGTAAGGTTGTTATTTAATTTCAACATATAATATGGATATATCGTGATTGTGGTACTAGCAAGTTATTATAACCAAGATGTTAGAAATCTACGGGAAATCTAAATTATTTATGTTACTTTTAAACCGACCGAAATAGAAAGTTATCAGTTTTACATGTATCTAGTTTTCAAGTATGTGTACAAAATTTTATTGTCCACAAATTTCTTGGAACCGCGGAAAGAGTCAAGTTTTATAAAAATCGGTTTAGTACTTTTTGAAATATTGGCGGTGGAAAGGTAACTAGTTAGTTAATAAAATCTTAGTTAGTAAAATCGATAACAAAATTATAAATTACTTCTTTCCACATATTAGTTAGGTTTGTATTGCTTCAAATATCTCAAATATAAAAATAGGTAAGTACTATAAAGACTGTTTTTACTTAAAAAAGGATCCTTATTTTTGCATCCGTCAAGCATTCTCAATTTGCTCAGTTCTCTCTGTCTGTCCGCAAAAACAATGAAAACGTGCCCATGCATTTAAAACACGGTTTTTTATTACTAAGTGCTTTTGAATAGAGTATTAATTAATACTTCTATCGCTTGAAGGTCTTGAGGCCTTCGTGGCGCAGGGGCACAGGGCGTGGCTGTAACGCGACAGCTGTGGGTTCTATTCCCACTCGGAGGAGTGAATTACTATTTATTAATATTTTAATTTCTTCGCACCAAGCCCGGCGTTGAGTTTCACCACTTAAATAATAAAATTAATAAATTAAAAATCGGTGGAAGGTGGGGAACGGAGTATCTTAACACTAGATTCCCTCTGCCAACGCTGCTAAGTGTAGGATACAGTGTAAAGCTGTATAATACTTCTATGAGAGTTGTCATGGCCTAGGCGTTTACCGGTTAAATGGTTATATGAAACGCGCTTGGCGCCGGAGTGAAGAAAATGGGAATCGAACCCACAACTTATCGCGTTCAGTCACACTTTGAGGCTCAATTAGTATAGTTTTTATAACAAGTCTTCAAATAAAACCATAGTTTAATAGCGCCGTTCCGCAACCTAGGGATGGTGACCATATACTACGTAGAAATACAATATCATTAAAAAAATCAGCTTCACAGAGCAGGGTAGGCAGAGACCTAGTGTTAAGACACTCCGTTCCCCACTTTCTATCGAATTTTGGAGGCATTGCGTGTTGAATGAGAGAACTCAACACCCGCTATGCCGTGACACTAGAGCAAAGAAATGGAAATATAAACGTAAATAAATATTTCACTTCCTCTAGTGGGGATCGAACCCACAACTGTCACGTTACAGTCACAGTCAGTTGTCAGTCAGTCAGTTATATATTTAAAAATGTTAAAGCACTCAACGTTAACTATAAATTAATAATAGTAACTGTCAATTCACGATCCACCGGCTCGCCGGATCAAATTGCATGTTCAGCATAATTTAAATTAAATTTTATTGGTCGCCATTACTTACATATATCACTGTTATATTAATTAAATAATAATTACACGTTTTGAATTAATTTTAATTAATTTCGATACCATTTTCTAGTAAACAATGAAGCATGCATTTTTTCTGATTACAAATTATTTTAGCAAAGCGCAGCGTTAAGTACCGCTACTTAATACGCAATTACTCTAGAATTCGGCGGTAACTGGGCAACGGAGTGTCTTAACCCTTCGTCGACCCAGCTATGTGCGGGATACAGCGTGAAACAAAAAAAACGACTTTTTAGGAGACCGGTTAAGAAGCATACTTGGTTAAACTTCTTCGTAGTAGCACCCACACATATTAAAGAGGTCAATTAAAACAGCGGCAATTTAAGAATTATATTTGAGATCGCAGTACAGGTGGTCTGGAGGTCAGATTTTTGAAATATCTTTTTTATTTAGGACAGAATCTAATTACTATATTTTTTTGTATGATATTTTACTTATTTAAATTTTTTATTTTAGAATAAGTTATTTTAACTTTATATCCCGCATATATCAGGGCAGGTATATAATGTTAAGACACTCATTTTCAAACTTTTTGCAAATTGTAGAGACATTGCCTACTAGTGGCAGAAGGAAGAAATGATAATAATTCATCCCCCCCATTAGGAATCGAACAAGCAACACTCACCTTTGCAGCTATTGTCGTGCAACGCCACTGCACCACAACGGCTCTACTATAACATTAGTAACTTTTATTTCAATTTCAAAACAATATAAGGGAAATTAATTTCCCCCTGAGTTAACCTTAAGAGGACGTGTCTATTATGTAAAGTAACCATCCCTTATTATTATCCTGTCCACTACCAATTTTATCCTGGTCAGTCACCAGGATAGTTAATTGCTTGCGGGATAATGAAACGGGACGAGGCCAGGGTCGGATATCACATCCTATTACATTACAGGGCTTACACTAATATCCACTTTGCTAGGCGCGGCCATGCATGGCCGTGTAAGCCTTCGTGATGGGTAGGTTCTGTGAATACTATTTAATTTTCTGTGTGGATTTCTTCTTTTGTTTCGTTTTAAATTAATTTGTAATAAGTTTGGGCAAATTTGAGAATTATTATTTTATAATTATTATTTTTTATTTGAAGCTTAAGTTAAGCTTCACGCTGTATCCCGCACAACTGGGTAGGCAGAGGTAAGCGAGGAACCTAGAGTTGAGACTTCCGTTCTCCACTTTTCGCCGAATTCTGGAGGCATAGCGTTTTGAGTGGTGGTGGTAGGGCCACAACCTGTTGCGTTACCAGTCGCACACTAGTTCACCTGCGCCACGGTTGGCCTCAAAAAAATAATGAGCTTTTATTTTTCTTGTGTACCTCACAACTCATTTACGTTTTATATTTTTTTAAGCTAGAGTTTTATATGGAAAACGGACGCACTACAACGGACATGTACCGGCACTATATATTTAAATCAGTTTCTGCTCGTATACCTATATACAGTACGTTAAAAATATACGTAGAATGAATAGTGCCGTACCGTAGTCCTATAACAAAAGCCTTATCGAACCTGAACACAGAGGGGTCAGAAACAGAATAAACAAAGGTAATTAAATACGTATATATTTTTTCTATATATGAATTTAAATACTTATATATTTTTTTAAAATATGTGGGTATGTAATACCTATATTATAAACCTTTACCTATTGAGACCATTTACTCTGACAGATCGTGGTGAATGTGGATTTAGGTCTTACTCTGAGGAGCAATTTGATGTATTTAAAAAAATTAAAATTATTATTTGTTTGGCTATGTAACCGAAAAAAAAGGTAATTTTGCCACCAGGCAAATATATATAACGAGCATGTTGCATTATCAACAACTTCCTCTATATTTATGATATATGAAACATACATATATAATATAAAAAATAATAATAAAGTTTTTCAACTCTTTATATCCCCACTAAGTAATTGAAAAAAATACCATTTTCAGAAAAAAAATCAGTAAATTAATAGTCTATGTAAGATTACTATTATTTAACAATATGTGTGTCAATTAAAAATATTTTGTGACAAAATAAGACATGTAACATTCGCAAAGCCAGAGAATGGGCTATAAGAATATTTTTTAAATGTAAATAACATTCGCCGAGCACTGAGCTGTAAATATAGTAAAAATCGCATTTGCAAATATCAAATAATTATAAAAAAATATTGTTAAACATAATAAAAAAATATATTATATAAAAAAAAAAGTTGAAGTGGTCGTGGGCTTAATCTCAAAAACTATACTAACATCATTAAGCTGAAGAGTTGATTTGTTTGAACGCGCAAATCTCAGGAACAAATTAAGAAAAACATTTCTAACCTATACATTTTTTTACTTTGTGCATTGTCGAGGAAAGTTGGTGGTTGTATTAGATCAAGTTAATAATTTTCATATAACCCATCGAGGTAGAGGTGCCCGAGGGGGTGTATCGTACACAACTCTTAGTCTTACTCTTTCTTTTTGACATTAAATGATCGAGTTTCGTAATATCACTATATCTCTGCGAAGTGGAAAATTGAATAATTTTTCCTTAAAATATACAGAAAATGCTAAAAATAGTATAATACTAAATTTAAACACAAGTTTTAATGTTAATAAATTTAAAAAGAAAACTGTTTTACTTCAGACGGCGCGTATTGTGAGGAGGTTCCTCTCTCTGAAGCCCTTGCAACCGATGGCATGGACCCTTGTCCCACCCTCTTTTTTATATTTTTAAATGTAAAATTTATTTCTCTTATGTAATAAGAATTGAAGAAGTAACGATTGTCAAATGAGATTTAAGCCATGTAGGTAAATTTGGATAGTGACAAATTTCAATATTGTTTTAGCACTTCACAAAAACCAATCAGAGTGCACGTGATAGTTTGGATGGATGAATTTTTAGAAGGTTTACCTAGTTTTTTTTTTGATAAGGCGAAGCGCTGTTTCATATTATATGTTATTGTAGGTTCGATTCCCACTTGAGGAAATCAAATATTTATTATTTTCATTTTTCTGCTCCGGCTGACTATGGAGGGAATGGAGTTTTTTAACACTAGGGTAAAGCTAATTGTTTAACTGAAAAAAAAACAACCAGATTTCTGTAAAACGCCAGCTAGCTGTTTTCAGGTCAACTTATTTGCACTTAAAAACAATATAATAATACTCTATAACTATATGGTTGTTTTTGCCAATACATTTTTAATGATGTCACCATATAAAGCTCATGATTCATATGGAACAAGTAATTTTAAATTTTGTGCTATATATATCACCCACTCGCAAATTATTCGGAATTGTATCTACTAATTATAATGGTATTAATGTTCTTATTTATTCAAGTTGCATTAAATTTCTATGAGAAGGCATAGATATATTATCTTAGCACTCCGTCTCCACTTTAGTCCTAATTTAGAGACATAGCATGTTGAAAGGTGGAAAATGAAATGAAAATACTTCAATCCCCTTAACGAGAATTGAATCTACAACCGGCGCGCCACGACGCGACTGTCCACAAATTATTCTAGTTCACACAATTTCGTAGACTCCCATGGAAAGCAATAGCTGCGTATGTATCGTAAAACCGCAACTCCCAGCGGCTGGCCGGTTACACTTGGCCACCTTACGTAGCGTCTGCGTCGCGCGTGCGTGACTTTCACAACGCCTTTCATAGTTTCTCGCACTTTTCCACGGTAAAAAGAAACAAGCATTGTTATACGCAGTCTATGTTTCGCTATTCTTGTATTATTTAACAGTCTCAAGAAGATGTTGTTGTAGGAATGAACAGTTATACAAAAACTTAAGCGTCATAGGTAATTGAGGCAAGATTTCTCGTTTAGTTTACTATATTAATCGTGTAAAAATGAATGTACATTAGAATCACGTGTCAATGTACAGGCGTAAAAAGTTAACGTCCATGAAATCAGCACCAAGAACAAACAATAAGTAAGATAATAAAATCTTTACAAAAAATTTCTTCAACTTTCTCAATAGCTTTAGTGAAATTTCCCATTAATTTAAAAACAAATGTATTAAGAACATTGTAAGTTTTGTTTATTTAGTAAATCTAAAGAAGATAGTAAGCATTTTTAGTGGTCACTGCCCATATCTAATTTAAAGGACCTGACGACCAAGCTGTTTTAGTCAGATTATGTGGGTAGATGAATAAAGATGTAAATTTTACATCTCTTTGCATTCTATTCTGTAAATGACCTCGCTGAGCACAGTACTTCCTCCAGAGCTGTTGGGTTCCTATAGCACTGACATTATAAGCATTTTATGTTCCTAACTTGACGTTTCATAAGTGTAATGCTTCCTTAAATAAAGAATATTTCAAATTTAATTTTGATTTAAAAGGAAATATCCAATTAGCACTATTTAATATAGCATGAAACTAAGTAATTCGATTTTAGTTCAACTTGATTTTAGTTCTATTTCGTACTAATTAAAATGGACGTGTATCGGCTGTGAGTTTTAGAATAAAGGCTATTAAATATTATACATTTTATTATACATTTAACTGCTCTTGTCCAATTTTTTATTAATAGTTTCTATAAAATATCAGCATTTTAATCTTTTCCTCAATTAAAAGTTAATAAAATTTTGTTGATTGTAATTTCTTATTTTTTTCCAATATTGTTTATGTTCAATTTAGTTTCTTTTTTTTTAGTATATATCTTTTAAAAGTATGTTTCCTACTGGTAGAGATCACTCTCTACCAGTGACGCAGAATAGGAATTTCAATATTTATTGATATTTTTTTTCTCCACAACTCCCATACAACTAGAGGATATTATTATTATTATTTTTATAAAATAATACAATAATAACATTCCGCCTGAATCGCTATACAAAAACACAAGCTTATTATAAAGGATAATAATAAAAAATGCGTTACGTCACACGGATGGTCATTCTATTATGGTATTTCTGTCGGTGAGTCACCAGCGATGCCGGTTCGTGGGTACCCCTTAGGGTTTGAACAAAATTATTTTTAATACCATATTTGATATTTTTTTCTACATTTTTATTTTGATATTGTTGTAGCGCAACAACACAGTGTTTGACGGCAAACACGGCGGTTGTAGGTTCGATTCCAACTCCACTCGACATGCTATGATTGAAAGAGTGAACGTTGCGTGGGGAATAAGGCGGAGTGTCTTAACATTAAGTACCTACCGACTACCCTGCTATGTGCGGGATACAGCGTGAAGCAATGATGATTATTAAAAGTCTTATGTCAAAATAAAAGGTTGTGTTCAAAAGCAGATAAAAGACTTATAAGAAAAAAGTTTGAGATTAATTATATTTAAATATAAATTAGTTATACTTAATTTTGTATACATTCACATTCATTACTTCTTATTCCTTCTAAGTATATAGTACTTTTTTACAGAACACTGAAAAGGAAAACTTTGTAGAAGAAACTAAATAAATAAGAGCATTTGATTCAGCAATAATAGTTCGACTGTAAAATGTCACCACTTTATTTTCTCATTGACTGAACACGTAGGTACTACTCTAAGTCTATTGCAAGTTTATTTGTACTAGTGTTATTTTTTTCATATTGATAAAAGTTAAGGCCAATCGTGGAGCAGAGGCACAAGCGTTTGACCGTAAACGTTACAGATTGTGGGTTCGATTCCCATTGGAGGGAATGAAATATTTCATATTTTAATTTCTTCGTTTTGGTATTGGGGTAAACCGCGTCGTTGAGTTCCGCCACTCAACACGCAATGCCTATGCTTGTAGCTAAGAAAACGATAAAAGTTGTATAAAACGAAACAAATTTAGTAAATAGATATAACATTTTAAATTGTAAACCACAAATTGTATACGGTCGGACAAACGATAACTGACAGCCCTACATCGGCACAACGGTCACAGTGGCAGTTGTGAGATAATACACGCAACATTCACGAATAAGGAGCCTCGCACACTATTATATTACTTATTATTATTATTATTATTATATTATATATACACCTACTGTTAAAACATTCAAAAATGCCTTAAAAAAAGTATTGTTTTATTTCAAAATGTTTACAAAAACCAACATATGTTTTAAATACCATACGGTTTCTATAAAAAGAAGCGGAACTAGACACGGCGAGGGGAACACATTCTTAAGTTCGAATAACAAGTAATACGTTAACAAATTTAAAACAGGTACATTCTGTTTATCTGTCGTCACCTTTACAGTATCTGGAGAAAAGAGTGCCTACGCTAAAGCCCGGACTCCACCAAAGCGGAGATATGCGGAGACTTAAAGATAAGCTTAGCGAGTTCCACTGGACTACATTCTATTGGTCGTTAAAAAACTATTTCTCCGCTTATCTCATCTCCGATTTGGTGGAGCCCGGGCTTTAGATGGACAAGGCCGCTGCATTTTATATGATAAAAACCACAGGCACAGTGGCCTTTTACGTTTAACGATTTCACAAACACGAATATTTCGATTAGTCATACAAAAACTTGTTTTTAAATGAATGAGCGAACGTTTTAAGACGTGCATTGATAACAGTTTCATAAGATACAAACCTTACAAGCCAAAAGATAAGTTCATATAAATTGAGATTAATTCATTTAACAGAAAATTATTATATTTATAAATATATTGCTTGCTATAGATATGAACTATGATATCTATTAATTTGTATAATATTTAGTTTACTTATATTATAAAAAATATTTAAATCTCTTTTCTACTAATATAGTTGTTATCGCCACAACTTTTGATTGAAATAAATATGAAATAATCAATAGTATTAATAAGTAGAGACCAGTAGTGCCGTAGTCACACAAACTGCGACTTTAAACGAAACTGGAGGAAATTAAATATTTATTTAAATTGTTATTTCCATTTCTTCGCTCTAATGTCGAGGCAAAGCGTGAATACGTTCCTCCACGTAGCACGCAATGTCTCCAGAATTCCGAGGAAAGGGGGGGAAAGGAGTATATGTGCGCGGGATACAGCGTGAAGCTGATCGGATTTAATTTTTTCATCCATACCTATATTATAAACTCGAAAGTAACTCTGTCTGTCTGTCTGTCTTTTACGCAATCAGGGCCAAACCGCTAATTTAATTGTGATAAAATATTCATATAGAGATACTTTAGGATCTCGGGATGAACATAGGATATTTTTTTTCTCATATTTGTAATATTTTCGATATATACCAACATATTCAAATACTTATTGATTTGACATGCAATTTATTCTGCCATGTTAATAACAACCGTCGTTGCTAAGTATCGATTTGAAAAGTTTGTTGTTAGAAAACGTCACCCAAAATGAGCTTGCTTTACGCATCTCTCTATTGAAAACTGAAAATAATTTCATAAATATATTAAAAGTTCAAGCGGGCGTAGCCGCGTTCGGGTCCACTAGTCTTATTATATATATCTAATATTCTTCCGCTCGCTAGTACACGCTTCCTTTCGAATTTCATTGGAGGGCATGGAGTATTATTTTGCAATCGGGAAGCACGCAATCTTTGATTTATAAACAGGCAGCGTGCCAAACCAGGAATCACGATCTCGCTGGCGTGTTAGCTTTTAATATTTATGTAATCATTTTTGTATTTCATCTACCTAGGTAATATGAATAATAAATTAATTATGAATTTGATTCAGCTTCGCTTTTGATTTTATACGAATAAATTTAAAAAAAATCGTTTTCCGGTTTGAAGAAAATAAATGAAAATATATGCATAATATAATAAATAAAAAAAAGTTAATTAAATGCTTAATTCTAAATAGTCCAGCAGCTGGAAGGTGTCTTGGTAGTACTACATACATACGTGATGGTTAAATATCTGACGTCTCAATTGAACGATTGTTTATGTTTAAAATATTAAAATGTTAAGCCAGCACTTTGTCCAGTAAAGAGAAGTAATTCACTTGTAAATTCATTCAAAAAAATTAACTAAAGTAGACTAACTTCAAAAAATAGCAAATTCTAATATTATCCGATACAGTAGATATTACGTTCCGTAGAATGATGGTAAAAAGTTAGTTATTGTTAACATTTTATGAGGTCAGTAAAACTGGACCACTCTCGCTTTTAGCCTCGCTTTAGAATGGCTGAATTTACAATTTCATTACAACAGAGAGAGAATATCTCATGTTTTTAACAAAGTTGTGAACATAACTGATTTTGTATGACGGAGAGTTGTGTTGTATATAGTAAAGAATTTTAAACTAACATAATTTAATTAATTCAGCTTCGCAGCAGAGTAGGCAGAGTAGGGAATCTAGTATTAAGACACTCCTTTACCCACTTTCCGCCGAATTTCGGAAACATTGCGTGTTGACTGGAGGAACTCAACTGATATTATGTTTATAGAATTCACTAACACTGAAGCGAAATAGCATTAAATCTATTTCGATACATTTCTACTGATCGTTGATGGATTGAGTGAAACGGATAGACTACTACAGGACTATTAAAAGATAGGCACTAAAATAACTAATTTTTGGCTATCGTTGTTAATAAACGTTTCATACGAATCGTACGCTGTAAGCCGTGAGTCTAAATCGAACTGAATGGAATATTTTGATTTACATTATAATTATGTATTACTCTCTTGGGTTTTAGTTGTGTCTGTAGTCCCGATAGCCACTCAATACCTATAGTCTCATTGGAAGGAAAGTGGAGGTCGAATCGTTTCCTCTACAGTAATTTAAAGTTGTGGTCCAAGGGTATAAATGTGTGACTTAATCCGAGTTGTGGGTTCGATTCTTACTAGACGAATTTAAGTTAATATTTTTATTTCTTCGCTCTGGTTTCGGGTAAAGCGCAGTGTTCAGTTACTCCATTCAACAATTCCATTCCATATCAACATTCAATGCCTCCAGGATTCGGTGGAAAATGTGGACGGAGTATCCTAACACTAGGTACCCTCTGTCATTCCCCTCTATCATTCCCTGTACAGGATACAGTTGGAGCTAAACAAAAATATTTAATTAAAGTATAAAATATGTAAGAATATGAGTTAGCATGTACGCCAATCAAAAACTTGCCCAATGGTCCGCGTAGTCTCAATAGAACTATTTTTAGTTCTGAGAGAAACGATGGCGGAAAGTTTATGGAAACTCAACGTGGGTGGCTTTTGATTCGAATGAAAATTATATTACGTTTGAAATGTAGAATAATTATAATTTTATGCAAAAGTTTTAACTATGCCAAATAAGTTCACGCTGTATCCCGCACGCAACAGGGTAGGTAGCCTAGGTAGTAGCCTAGTATCAAGACACTCTGCTCCCGACTTTCCGCCGAATTCTGGGCATTAAATGTTGAGAGGCAGAACTCAATGCTCAACGCCAGAGAGGAGAGATAAAAATATTAAATATTTCAGGTTCCCTTCGACAACCCTGCATTGTGCGGGATACAGCGTGAAGCTGATATATTTTTTATAATATAAATTCTATATCTGTCTGTATGAAGCGATTTGATAAAGGACTCAACCATTTGATAGCCGCCGCCAGTCATATTGTTGGATTTGTTTAGAAAAACAATATTATTTATATACATTTTATTAGCGCTATGGAAAAATCTAATACGCTCTTGAAAAATTGCCAGTTTCTTTAAAATTTGAAAAAGTTTTTTTTTATAGTTCTACTATATATAAATATTTTAGTGCATACATATATGTACTTACAGGTGAAAGCAAATACACCGTAATAGGTATTTAGATCTTCCAAAGGAAACACACGCGTCGTATTTCCCACTCCACGAGGAGAAATTCTTTAGTTTTCTATCTCAAGTAAAATTGTGAAGCTTCCGTCGGAAGCGAAGACGGTGACAGATAGGCGTAAAAAATTATATACTTTCCTATAAATATAAAATGCGCATTTTCTTATTATGAAACACTTTTGTGCTTGAGTGACAGACACTTTTGAGTAACACTTCTAGACAAAACAATTAGTCCAGAATTTCATGACATTTATTGAAATTATTATATTTATTTAAAAATTATAATGATATAGTCGATAATGAGGCCATTTGTGGCGCAGGGGCACAAATGTGCGATTGTAAACGAAACTGGTTGTAGGTTCGATCCACACTCGAGAATATGAAATATTTATCTAAATTAATATTTTTATGTCGTCGCTCTGATGTCGAGGCAAAGTTGAGTTCCACGACTCAACACGCAATGTCTCCGGAATTCAGCGGAAAGTGGGGAACGGAATGTTTTAACACCAAGTTTCCGTCTGGCTAACCTGCCGGGTGCGGGATACAGCGTGAAGCAAAAATGTTTCTTTATCTGTTCTAAAAAAGAACTAAATAACTTATTAATGAACAAGTTTAACAATAATACAACTACTAGTATTCTAATGTGAACAATATGAATCACCATATTATTTTAACAAATGAAAAATAAATGAGAACATTTATTGTAATACTAAAAACAATACATTTAATGATAAAATAACTCTAGATATATCCTATTTATTTTCTCTATTCTATTTCAATTGTAAGTAACAATGGATGCAATAAATAATATACAAAGCCTTTTGAAAACTTATTTATATTCGAATAGAGTTAATAGCTGAGAAATGTTTAACAACGGAATGAGGTTATAGGGTGAGGTAGTGTATAATCCTATTAGTCAATATTCATCACATAAATGGGGGGGGGAGGGGTTGGTAATTGTTGTTATCAAAGTATACATTATATTTCATCAATTCTACGTGTTCAGTTGAAATTAAGTTTGATAAAAGAAAACGAATTATAAAAAAGAACCATACTATTTTATTAAGTTATTTGTGTATTGACGATTCTTTGTGTTTTTTAGAATATTTTTTCCTTTGTCTTGTCTTGTGCAACTCTTTTGTGTAACTGCAGATAAAGAAATACAACATTATAATGACTGAATTATTAAATCAATCTATTGGTAGTCACTCTAGCCAGTTTTGTCTAGACTCTAGATTAATAGAGTATTTCGATGCAAAAAATGTTAGATTCCTAACGGTTTAAATTTATATTTCCATTTCTTCGCTCTGGTGTCGAGGCTAAGCGCGGCGTTGAGTTCTGCCACTCACACAATGCCTCTCGAATTCGGCAGGACGTGGGGAGCCGAGTGGCGTAACACTAGGTTCCCTTTGCCTACCCTGTGAGATACAGCGTGAACCTATAACAAAATAGTTTACGTCTAAATGATATATGTATTTTTATTTTAGTAATTTCCTCTTTACATTAAATATACCAAATTAAAATTTGTATGGCAACTTTGCTCTGTTTACTGAAATAATCGGATTTCGGAGATCGGAATGGTGTCAACTGATTGAATTACACTTTAAATTAACAGCATTTATGTAGTATTTCGTTAAGCTTTGTAATTTTTTAATAGCGTTTGTTAATAATACGACGACATACATAAATTAGAAATGAGATTTATAGCAAATCCCTTAATATGTTTAATTTTCATTTCTTCGCTCTGGCATCAAGGCAAAATCCCGGCGGGAATGACTCGAAAAATCCAGCGGAAAGTGAGTGAAAATTTTCAATTATTATGTAACTCATTAAAATAATACAACCTAAATATTATATTTTATAGATATACAACATTTCCATTAAGTACGGTACCTATATTGGCTGTACCCGTAAACAAGGAATACAAAGCGAAACCAATCAAAACTATTAATAACTTCGAAACGACCACAAATCGCGCTGCATTTGACATTTGGCTAATTTTTATATTAAAATATCAATTTTATAGTTAATAGGATTATGCTTTTTATCTTTTTATTTTTTAAATACGATCTAATCTTACGTCCAAGTTTAAACAGTGCATACTAAGTAAAAATAAAAATGTATACTAACATCTATTTAGGTCCCTCCATCAGTATTTGAACCTGTAATACAGGAGCAACAAGTTACCAATAGCGTTGTAGAAGTTTTGTTTGATATCATTATCGTTTTCGAATAAGGCTAAGGTTAGTCATTATAACAGTGACATCATAAACGTGACGTCTAGATATATTTTTTAAATAAGTCCGTAAAAAAATAAAAAAATTTTTTGTCTATATATAAATTATTCTGCACGAGGCCGTCGTGGTGCATCGGTAAGGCTGGCAGTAAATGCGACGGTTGTGGGTTCGATTCTCATTTGTAGGAATGAATTATTTTCATTTCCTCGCTCTGATAACAGGGCATAGAGAACATTTCGTTTCGATTATAGGGCGGAAAATGACGAACGTAGTGTTTTTCTAGGTTCCATTTGCTAATATAATCTGGATATAGCGTGAACCTAACGACTGCTTTAACGTTAATAAATAATTCTGGAACAAAACCGTTATACAATTCTGTAACAAGATAGCACCAACGAGCTGAACGGTAGGTATATGTAGTTTATCGCACCATTGATGTCGAACACTTAGTTATAATCTAGTTCATTTAATATTAAATGATCATTTGAATAGACACCAAATATGTTAAATATTATATAAATAGCTATTATTTAAAAAAAATCTATTGAAAATAAACATACATTTTCATTTAAATCATTACATTTGAATGAAAGTGGAAGCCATGTCGACAATTCACGGTGGACTTTATTAAACAAGTATACTTTAGTAAATATCAACATAAAAAAATACAAAAATCAGCTTATAGCTCACTACTCATAAGCTGTATATTTCTCCCGAAATGAAATGTTCAATTTCGTAGGGAATTTTAATTCGAAATAAACTTTTACGTTTCGAAACTCGCTCTCCACTACCTCTTATTAAGATGCGGAATATTCCGTAGATGTACCGTAGACCTGCCCACATATAATATAGTTACCAAAATCTTTTTCCATCTTTGGATGAGAAATTTCATATTTTTCATATAAAAATTATTATGAGGCCAGTCGTAGCGTATGAGCGAAAACCGCGACGGATTGTGGGTTCGATTCCCACTCGATGAAATGAATTCATCTCTTCGCTCTGGTGTCAAGGCGATGCGCGGCGTTGAATTCCGCAAACGGTCAATGGCTCCAGAATACGGTGTAAAATGGGGATCAGAATGTCTTAACACCAGGTTCCAGATAAATTTACAAGTATTTGAAGAACATAACTAAATAGATTTAGTGGGTTAGCATCCATTGTACCCACCAGTATTATCCAAATGAAATGCTCTTGAGGTTTTGCCCTTGTATCCTCGGCTGGTACTCACATAGGTATATGATTAGAGCGTTTAATGTTTGCTCGTTGCTCGTATCTAGTCTACAGTGAGTCATGCGTTATTCATCGACTTCTACTGTATTAAGGTAAATATCCAGCTCTATAATAGTATAGAGATATAGAGCTATGATATTTATACGCCATTGCAAATATTAAAATTATCTAATTTTAAATTAATAAATTATATTCCTTTATTGTAGGGTTTTTTCACGTTCCTACAAAGCCTTTGTTTTTTTTTCTTTTCTTTTGACGTTTTTTTCATAAGCAGGCGATCTACTGAATCTTATTTATAGAATGATATTGATCACAGTACTAGTAAGTATATTACAAAAGTTAATAAAATTAAATATTTTTATAGTATTGTTAATCATTCATAACTACAGGTGAGGATTTACCTCTTCGGAACCTAGTGCTAAGACGCACAGTTTCAGTAGAATTTTGGACTTGCTACCATAGAGAAGAAATGAAAATATATATTAATAAATAATAATAATTCATTGCTTCGATTGGCAATCGAACCCGCAACCGTCGCGTTACACTCACACGCTGTACCCAGGGGTAACGACGGTCTCTATTTATTCTTGTGATCCTATGAATCTCGAAACTCAAGTCATGAAGAACTAAGTAGGTATACTTATATTTAAAAGCAAAAGTTATCTATTTAAGATAAATGAGAAAACGTATAAGTGCAGATTATCCACTGTTACTGAGCAACGTATAAAAAAAACCGATGGCGTTCAACCGGAAGCACTCAATTTAAAAAAAACAACGTACCCGAGCCAAGCGACGGTCGGTAGTAATGTGACGTTTATAGATGGTTAAACTTTCTAATTGAGAATTTACTTTTTTAAATATAATATACTAATTTAAATTAAAACTATCTAATACGACTAATCGATTTGGAGATCTAAACAATATTCATTCTTAAAGGTAAAATGTTTCTCTTGAAAAATTATAATGGATTGCAACATTTACCGTGAATTTTACAAAACGATAAAAGTGCTTAATATAAATAACAATACTGCGAATACTCCGGTGGTCCGGCTGAGCCAGCGGAATAATCTCTCTTAACCTAATATTGAGGGTTTGGGTAGATAGTTAGCATTTGTATAATTTAAAATATTTTTATTATTCTTAAATTTATTTCTTCTTTAGGGTACCGTATCCAAAGGGTAAGATGGAACTCTCACCAACTCTTCATCGTTCGGTCTGTCTGTTCGTCTGCCACCAGGGTGTACCTCATGAACCGTGACAGTTTGATAGCGACAGTTGAATTCTATAACAAATATGGAAATTAAAGAATAACCATAAATATGATGTTTTACCGATTTTATAATTGTATGGAAGCCTGCGTGAGTCCGACTTGCACTTGGCCGGTCTTTAAGTTCCACAATATCGCATAGTAGAGGGAACCTAGTATTAAGCACAGAGTTTCCCACTTAAAATTCACTTAAACGTAAAATGAATGACTTCAAGACAGTGACCATTGTAAGGCATATCTCACAGTAGCTATGTTAATGAGCGATTAGTCTACAGATAATACAAAACAGTTTTTCTGAACCACACTAATTGTTCTAGCTGTACAGTGTTCTATTTATCTCATAATTGGAATGCAACGGCGCTTAAATATATTCTTCTAATTGTTTGTTAAAATCTGCTTCACGCTATATCCCGCACACACCAGGGTTGACAGAGGGAACTTAGTGAAGATACTCCGTTCCCCAGTTTCCACTGAATTCTGTACGCACTGCGTGTTCAGTGGCAGAACTCAACGACGCACTTAGCCTCGACACCAGAGCGAAGACACAAGTAAATATATTTAATTCCTCGAGTAGGAATCGAACAAACAACCACTCGCGTTTACGAGTTCCGCCACCTCCAATTCCTCTTAGAATTCGGCGTAAGGTGGGGAGCGAAGTGTCTTAACACTATGCCACTCTGTCTACCATGCGGGATACAAGCGTGAAACAGAAAAGAATATATAGCCAGTGAATATGTAAGCGTGTCCAATAGATAGAGCAAAACATGTGGTATGATTTGTCATGCAAGTCTATATGCAGATAGTGCACGATTCACACTGAATCGATCGTGAGCACGTATGTCTTTAATTTTTTCAGTTTCCATCTCTCCGTACAATAGCACTCGATGTTGATTAAAAAGTAATGAGACGGAGAAAAAAAAGTTTGTAGTCCACTGTAGTGCAGGTAGGTGCATTCACCTTCGTGTTTATTTAAAAAAAAAATCTTCAAATTAACATTCAACGACTCGTATATGAATATAATACTTTTTCACGAATATAAAAGTAATTTTTAAACTAACTAGGAACCAGTTCATATATGTATTGTTTACTGCATTTTAATTCCTTATAGAAATAACAGCGTTTTATAGTAACTTGAATTATTTTATAAATATCGTCCTTCCTTAATACCTGAGATTAATATATATTTTTTGCAATTTTTACCTAATAGTTTATTTTTTAAAAGTGTATTTGAAAAACATTCTGCATTTATCTCACAGCTCTACTAGCGACGTGGCGAATATTGTCGCATCACCTTCACGCTGTATCCCGCACACAGCAGGGTAAGCAGAGGAAACCTAGTGTCAAGACACACCGTTCCCCACTTTTCGACGAATTCTGGAGGCATTGCGTGTTGAGTGGCGGAACTCAACCCCACGCTCTGCCCCGACACCAAATCGAAGAAATGGAAATATACATTTAAGTAAATATTTCACTTTCTCGAGTGGCGATCGAACCTACAACCATCGCGTTACAGTCACACCCTTGTGCCGCTGCGCTACGACGGCCTCAACGGCCTTTAAATCTTTTGTAGATATATAGAGGTATCACAGACCTAAAGTTATCTTAACAAGTTAAGCTTGATATCCAATCAAAAAAGTTTTATTTAAATTCAGTTTTCTATATTTTAAGTACTAAATAGCTATTAAAATCCTACATGTCGTCCATAAAATTGGGTGACCTATATAATACATACATACATACGGACTACAGTACAAATGTCATTACTAAAATCTAAAAGTCTAGCGGTGCATTTGAATCTGAATGGCATAGAGTAAATAACTTTAATATAGAAAAGTGCAACCAAAGTGCGATTTGAATTTTAAATGAATTTGTAACTTTATCGTGTTTCTGGTTACATTTATACTGAAATAAATAATTTTACAATTTACTTCAAATATTTACTATATTTGTTATTCTGATGAATATGTTGTGTTAGTGGAAATTGGTAAACTATGTGAAAGTAAAATAAAATAAAATTTTGAAAAAAAAAATCCTAAGAGACAGATAGACAATTTTTTAAAATCATGGATTCATGATTTTTTCAGAAAAATATTTAATGTACGGACAGATTTTTTTATATATTATTAAAAGAATATTAGAAATTTTGCTTTTTTTCTTAAATTACGACAGATATACGGGCTCATTCTGTAGTAAAGCTATGGATTGTTTATCTTCGAACTGTAGTAGGTCGTATAAGAAAAAGGGTCGAAATAATTACCATAGCTGTTTTCATTTCGTAGTACACTTCGCACATTCGGCACACAAAGGAATAATGCCTTGCTTGTATCTAGTATAATTTACAGATTTCAGTTACACATATATTAAAAGCCCTTGTTATAATACGATTGTATAATATGTAAATACGGTTGTGTGTTCAATTTTCACTTTTTACAACACCCTGAACGAAAAGTAGCTACTTTTAAAGTTAGTTAAAGTTCGATTAGTGTAATAACAGATTCTATTACAAGCATTGCTTATGAATTTATAATATACCTAGTATATAAAATCTCGACGCTTTTATCATTACAAAGCCTTTGAGGACCGAATAAGTGGCTTTTTACGGACGTTCAGTTTATTAACTAGTTTGATATCGAAAATACAATAGCGGCGGTTCCATTAGGATTTTTAATATTCTTCCCTCTATTCCATATTTTCCAATAGGCTTAAAATAAAAAAAAGGTGATCGCTTTGAATTATCAATAAGAGTTTTATGTATAATTCTTACCTGCGGCTTCGCCCGTGTGGTCGAATATAAAAAAACTAGGAGTTGTATACACATTGTATTTGATTGATGACATTGTATGTTACATGAAAACGATTCGTTAATCGTTATAATCTATAGCTTTCATTGGTAAGTGGACTCTTCAACACCAAAATGTTGTTGTATTACGTACGCGTTGGTTTACCAAACAAACTATTCAGCTTCATAATAGCACTTGGTATAGACATAAAGGCAACCTGGAAACTTAGTGTTAAGACACTTCCGTCCCTCACTTTAGTGTCATCTTACTTAATATAAAAAATGAAGCAGACACACTAGCAACAAATACGACCGTTGGATTCAAACCACAGCGACCAAACAACATCACGAAATATAAATCTTGCCAAGCGATTATGCACCTAAGAGACGTGTTCGTTACATGACGTAATTATATTCTGTTGGAATGCCGCTATACAAGTTTGACTCCAGAAGCCGGCAAAGTGCGAATATTATACTGTATACATTTATGTATGTGTGAGAAGGATGTTATTTACTCGGAAACACCAAATATACTAGACTAAATATGTATTATAATTTATTTTAAGCTTCACGCTCCACAAAAGTACCACATGTCCTCACTTCCTGACTTTTAGCCTTATTCTGGAGACATGGATTTAGTGGCGGAACTACACTTAATTAACTACGGTTGATGACAGTGGACGAGGTGAAAAAGATATGTAGAGACCGTAGCGTTTGGCTCTCCGTTCTCTCTGACTAACCCGCTAGGGATAAAGCGTGAAGCTATGTATGAATGTATTTTTTAATTATTAAAAATGTATAGTTTCCTTCTTTTAAGATATAATTTATAAAAGTCATTATCTATTATCAGTAAGTTAAAAGTTAATATAAAATATAAGAATTTACTTTTGTTGGATCTAGATTTTCCGTAACTCCCGACGACGTGATGACTTAATTTGCACTTTTAAAATGTACTCGTTTCACGATTTTATTTACGGCTGTGATATGTCACCACTTACTAGTTACATAATCAGTGTTTTTAGCTCAAGGTAGTATCCCGTTCATAACAGGGTACGCAAAGGGTACCTAAGGTTAAGTCACATTCCCCACGAACCGGGATAATTACTAAGAATATTACATAAGACAGTACGTTAAAATAAAATGTTTAAATAAATAGTGTATAAAGAACGTATAACGCCTAATTTTGTCTACTTATGCTGTCACAACTATACATTTTTCATGCACTCTTTCTTATTAATTTTAATTTTAAATAGTTAAATGTTGGGTCACTCTTTTTAATGTGTTCAAAAATCTAGATGTCATTACTTTAACTTTTTTTTGTGTATATAGTTTTATTTCAAGCGGATCATAAATAAACAAGTTACATCAATATAAGGTGTTTTATTCGACAAAATTGCTTCAAAACGACAAGTTATTAGAACACAAAAGTAATTTAGTAATTAAATAATTATGCAAGACCAACTGGAATCGACAGAATGTACGCATGCATATACGCATACAAGCATAATTGAATTCCAAAATAACATATATCAACCACAGAAGAAGCATACAGCGCACACTCTGTCACCGGTCCCTATACTATACTATAGGAATAGTCCGTACGTCCCTAGTTATATTAAGATTCAATATCGCGAACCACCTCGCAGTCCAGTCACGTAAACACACAATACTATTGATTGTGGATACTTACTTGTGTGGAATGTTTTGGCGGCACATCGATTCGTTACAACCTATTGTTGTTAAGACAATGACTCAAACTCAAACGTTGACAAGATAGTTATATACATATTATACAAGATAGTTATATAGTGTGGGTTCTATCCCCAGTCGAGGAAATGAAATATTTATTTAAATTTATATTGGAGACAAAACGCGGCGTTGAGTTTTATCTTCACCACGCAATGCCTCCAGACTTCGACGAAAAGTGGGGAACGGAGTGTCTTAACACTTGGTTCCCTCTGCCTAATTAGGTGTGCAGGTGCAGGTACGTTTATATATGCACATATTAGCAGATTAACCGTAGCTACAGTAAGAGGTTATGTCGATGAAGGATTTTGCTTTCGAGGTATATAAACTGGAAGTGATGGCGTAGCCTTTATCTTATAATATAATTTGACACTGATTTGTATACGTAAATATTATGGAAAACACGCAAATATAAAAATCACATACTAGAGGCTGTTGTGGCGCGGCGGCTCAGCGTCTGGCTTTAAACCGGACGCGACGGTTGTTAGTTCGATGCTCAGTCGGGGCAATGAACTATTTGCATTTCCTAGCACAGCTAACGGTAAATAAAGGTCGACCTTGAGTTCTGCCACTCAACACGCAATGTTTCGCAAGGCAGTAGGTCTTGTATTTTCACAATTTTTATCTCTAACGATGTAATAATATACAAGTATATACTTGTATATTATTACGTGTACGGTGCATATATATGCAGCACTACGGTCTACTAATATTTGACAAGGTATATGCTCCAAACTGGCACACTTACACTTAATATGCATTTAGTATACCTATGCGCGGCCCATTCACCAAACCTTCTGGGAGCCATTGAAATATTCACTACTGGGATTCCATTGTTAGTAAAATACTTGTCGCGATATTACATTCATATTATAGTATGAGATCCCGCTGCAAAATTCTGCTGGGATGTTTATTTTAATGAAATCTTTTTTTTATGAATGATGTAGTGGTAGTAGAACAGATTTCAACATGGTTGCCTGGAAAAAAGTTGTCGGAATCTCTTTTAATTAAATTAATGGTAATTAATTTTTGTAAATTAGAAATCAAACGATGGTAACCTCTACATGCGGATCCTTGGAGAATGTAGTGGAGCTCTAAGAGCCGAAATTCCCTACTATAACAAGGAAAGACCCGCAAATTTTTAAAGTGCAGCGAATAGTATATAAATGAAACAACATTTTTAAATTGAAGGATATATATATATTAAATATTCGCTAATTTATACATTAAATTGTCACGTAGTAGACTTTGTCATTGCATGACTCACTATATGCAAAGATAACTTATTTTTGTAGTATTACAAGTGAGTAATAAGAATAATATTTAGTTACGTTGTTATTTTTTTGTAATTATTTGCTATATATAAAATATAGGTACTGTTAGATTTTCTTGATTTTCAACCCTACTTCAACCTTTTCTGGACGTCATCGTCATTTACCTCGCTAACCTTTCGACTGTGCCTAATGTCTGGGATTTTAGACTATATATTTGTTTTAGAAATCTGATTATAAGCATTTTCGAGGTAAGTATAATAATAATAATAATAATAACTCTTTATTGTACACCCAAGAAAAGACACAAAAATACAATAATATTATATAAATGTACAAAAGGCGGCCTTATTGCTTAATAGCAATGTCTGCCAGGCAACCTTAAGGCGAAGGACATAGCAAATTAAGATATGGGTAGGGTGCAGAAAAAAAAGTAAGTAAAGTAAGTATTCTAAAGAATAAATATTATTTATATTGAATGAGCATGGTTTAATTCTGAAAAATATTATATAATATTAATTTTTAAACAAATAACTATACTTTCATCTCACTGGCTTGGATCGTTGCCTACATCTACTAAAGCTATACCATTTGCAAATAAGGGTAAATTATTTCAACCTTACCTAGTCTACATAAATTCTTAGTCTGTAAATGAATATTTGATATCGATGTCATACGTTACTTTATGATTGGTCTTATCACTAACTCCTTAAACGCTTATTAATTATAAAAATCTCACCCTCCACAATTAAACATTTAATTAAATACCCCTCATATATTGAATTTATTGATAAGTCTCACCGTCCTCCTCTATCCACCTATGTAAAGTCGCGGTGTCCTGCATGACGGACTCCATTATCGCTCTTTTATGGAACCAGACCGACGAAACTAAAATGTTTTACCAACTCATAACCAAAACTGTCAGCGAAGCGCGACGGCGGCTTCATTTTTAATATGAAACTTAAACATGTATACAATGCGTACAAACAAACATAATAGCTAACTGTAAAATATCTCCAAATTTACAAATTATTTAATATTTTCGAAATACTATTCACCAAGTTACGTAAATATGATACGGAAGTCATATGCGAAATATTTTAACGTTTTAATTTTTTTAAGGACACCTGATATTTGCTGAGCGGTTAATGTACAAAGCAAATTTCAATTAATCAATGAAAGATACGATCGCTCAATTAAAAAGTTTGTAAGATAGTTTCAGTTTTTCATGCGCGAATATTTAATTGCCGTTGCCACAGTCACTATGAAATATATAATGGGGTATGGTTTGTGGGTAGGTACTTCTGTCGAACTGATGTTGATATGAAACTTGTCTTCTGTGATCTTCTCTTTTGTCATATATCTTGTTAATTTAGAGTTCACAATGTATCTCGCACATAGCAGGGTAGGCAGAGTTAGTATAGAACTTATTTATATAGCGTTCATGTATACTAAAAACATATCATAGTTAAAACTAGCCATGAAATATTAAAAATATTTATGAGAAAAGCACTTCATTAAGCTCAAAGCTTTGAACCGAAACCGATACAAACGAAAAAGTTTATAAAGGCGAATAACAACACAGCTTTATTGCTTCCACCGTCCTCTGCAGGTAGAGCGTTAAGGGAAACAAGTGTTAGATTCTTTTGTCAGCGAAATATAGTCTACGAATACAAACTCGTGGAGGTGCGAGAGGTTACACATTTCTCAAATGAAATTGGAAATCTGCATATTTCATACCAAGCATTTACATTTAAGCTGTACAGTGTATGTTCGGTTCCATCTTTATATGAGTAGTATTAAACTTGTTATAATTTTATAAGAGGTCAGTTGAGGTGTGACTGTAACCACGACTGGTTGTGGGTTCGTTCCAACTCTTTATTTAAAATGTATATTTTCATTTCTTACCAGAAATCGGCGGAAAGTGGATAACGGAATGTCTTAACGCTAGGTTCCCTCTGCCTACCATGCTGTGTGCGGGATACAGCGTGAAGCTGATTTATTTATTTGTTATAACTTTATGAGAGGAAAGTGAATACTTTGTCAGTATACAGTCAGTATACAATGTTGTCATTGTAAGCACATAGTGTTTTTGCGAGGTGTGCGTGTGCATGTGTGCATGTGTGCATGTGTACCTAGTGGAGCTTTAAAGCTCTCATTATTATGTATATATATATATACTTTTGTCGATAAACGGTGGATAAACACATTTTATTGATATTCTTATTTCATTATCGCTGTATCTCGCAGTGTAGGCAGAGGGAGGCTATGCCAGTTAGGACGCTCTATTCCTTATGTTTCACCAAATTCTAGTGGCATTGTGTGTTGAGCGAAGAAACTCAACCCTACGCTTTGCCTCGTCACCAGAGCGAAAAAAATAATAATAATTAAAATTTCATTTTCTCGACTGGGAATCGAACCCACAACCTGTCGCGTTTATAGTAACACACATTGTATCCCCAGTGCCACGAATGGCCCTTTTATTTATATCTTTTTGCTCAAATGTGAAAATAATAATAATTTTAATATTATCATTCTCCCGAGAATACATAAGTACCACTCTACTACTACGATGGCAACCACAAACATGCTTCGCTATCGCACAAGCATGCACCTCAAATATTACAATTCATACGTAATAAAATTTCTTTGAAATATTTATAATAAAATCTGACTTTCATGTACCAACGGATTAGTAAAACAAATAATAAGAGGGTTCTATGCGATACAATCCATTGAAATATGTACTCATATTACGGAGGGTTCTCCTAATAGTAACAAGTGCACAAGGCAACCATATTAAAATTTGATTTTAGCCCTTTTGAACTCTATATACCTGCACACGTAACCTGGGAAACGGAGTGTTTTAACCCTAGGTTCCCTCTGCCTGTGTGCGGGATACAGCGTGAAGCTAATTAGAAGTGACGTGGTCAGATTTCATAAAGAACGAAGCTTAGTAAAACAATTGAAGTGACAATATACTGGCTGGCTGGACGGAAGCACGGTGCAATCACAGCGGAAACTTATTTTCCGCGTTTTCCGACCCAGTTTCCGTTCACGTTCAACAACTACCGTTTAATATTTTTTTTTCAAACTATTACGTTCGCTTTTTTTATTTAATTTTAATTTCTTAATCGTATATTTTTGTTTTGAGTATCATAACGATCATAGGCATCGTCAGACAAATTATAAAAAAAATCTTTAAAAAATATAAAAAAATTTTTATCATTTTCACGAACTCACTACCTGTAACGTTTAGAGTCGCAAGCTTGTGCCCTGCACCACGACGGTCTCAAATAATGTTTATATTTTTAACTCAGTTTTTTCTTATTATAGGTACCTACTGTTTATATTTATTATTAACATTATTCTTTGTTTTCGTTGTTACAGATAGCTTGTATGGTGGTAAGTAGTAAATATTTATATACTAAACATAATTATAGCATAAGATACTCTCGGATCTATATGGTCCCCCTAGAACAATGGTTATGACATTATAAATACTGACAACGATCAAGTGAAAAAGGTAATTTTTTGTATTCCATATTTAAATCCAGGCTCAAGTCATGGTAGGTATTGCTTGTTTCTAAATTTACCTATATTATAAAAAAATGTTTTATATTTCTTATAAATTATACACAAATTATTACATAAAACGTACAATATACCGCTATTTACTTGCATAAAAAGGAAATGTGATAACAACTTTAATAAAAGACGTGCCCGCCGCTCTAAGCAGAAGCACGTATAAAGTGTAAATAATAAATCGATAAAAAACATACGGGAAGTACACATAGGTTCCCTGTATGATTTAGTTTTATTTGGCAAACTTTTCTTTCTGCTACATTCTGAAAGAAAATAGAACGAAAATATATATAGGTATGTATCCATAATACTACGTCTTTACTTTATGAACCAATTTTAGTTAGACCATTTATGTTGACAGCACAACAATCCCACCATACTCTTTGTTTTTCTTTTTACATCACAACGTATCACGCACGCAGAGGGTAAACAGAGGGAGATTAGTATTAAGACACTCTCCGCACTTTCCACCGAATTCTGGGGGCATTGCGTTTTTCCCTGATACCAGGGCGAAAAAATTTTTTTTTTTATACTAAATGAAAAATATAGAATAGAAGAATCTTTCATTTTTTCCAGTGGCTATAGAATCCACTATCTGTCGAAATACATAACGAATTAATAATCACGAAAAAACAACTATTCTATAATGAATGTAAAATACATTTTTATTTTATAGAATTAAAATTACTTTAACTATTTTGCGTATAAATGAAAAATGATGAATGATGCACCTAAAATAGGTTCCCACGTGACCGACCGTCCGGTCTAGTTCGACGATTTAAGGTACGCGACACACTGAGTTATTGCGACGAGGTATTGCTCTCTGACCTGTGAGAGACATCTAGCCGGTATGATCGCATATTTGGTTAGACTAAATTCTTATCAGTGCAGAGCGGCGTGAGGTTGCCTGAATAGATTTAGTACAAGATGTAAATATGATGAACAAATAACTAAATATAGTTCTAACAGAATAAGAGGCCAGTTGTGCGTTGTGGGTTCGATTCCCACTCGAGAAAATGAAATATTTGATGGTTTCATTTCATCGCTCTGGTGGTGAGGCAAAGCGCGGTGTTGAGTTCCGCCATTTAACACGCAATGCCTCAAGAATTCGGCGGTAGGTGGAGAGCGGAGTGTCATAACGCAACGCTGTCTCTGTTACCCGGCTTCGTGCGGAATACAGTGTGAAGCTGGAAAAGAAACTAAATTAAATATATTTGAATAAATTGTGAAGAATTTAGTAAATTAAATATATATTTTGGGAATAATCAAAATAATAGCCGAGACATTTTCTCTTATGAAAATGGCAATCTTGTCGTCACAAAATAGCTTCGGGCTGTATCATCGGTCTTTCCAGAGTTCTAGCGCTCAGGTTACTAATAAAACATTAGCTAATTAAGAGAAAAATAATAACCCCGTGTGGCTAGTATCAACTCCACTGTAGGTTTAAAATCGAGTTAAATTTGCCTTGAAAATATACAAAAATTATACAATTTAAACATTTCATTATATACAATGTTTGTTTTTTTAACTTTACGTTTCAACCCGCATATAGCATGGTAGACAGATAGAACTTAGTGCCAAGACACTCCTCTGGCCACCATCCTAAATTCGACAAATAGAGTGACGCAACCCAACGCCGCAATTTGTTTCCTCATAGCAGTCAAATGATTTTTTTTATTCCCTCGAATAAGAATCCTTTATAAGCATATTCATATGCTATAATACCCTGGACTACAATAGCCTAACAGACGAATAAAAACCATTTCCTTTGCGTACACAATGTGATTGATAACTGTTGAGTACGAAGCTCGTATGTCGGCCACTGGTAGCGGAACGCGAATATATCGGTCTCGGTGTGACGTCACTCCGTCTCCCATTATTAGCAGTGTGATGAATCATACGATGTAGGATTTTTTTTTTTTCACTCTTCCTCCAGGATAGAGAATTTAGTGAAATGACACTCATTTATTTGTCTAATTAAGAAGTTTATATAAATATGTATTTTAGGTTTTCAGAGCGAAGAAATGAGGAAAAAAAATAATAATTCATTCCCCCGAGTGGAGATCGAACCTGCAACCGTCGCGTTACAGTCATACCCTTGTGCCTCTGCGCCACGAAGGCCTCGCTCCTACTTGTATCGCTTACAAATTAACTCAAAGCCTGGCTAAGTCTAAGATCTTTCTTTCCTTTTCAGTTCGTTAATGAGTAAGAGAGAGTTAAAAATATGAAATTGTGAGTTCAACCAGCATTACCTACACGCATTAAGTTTTTAGAATATGGGACAATTATTCGGTCTAGATGACGGAGCACCAACCGGCCGGTGGCGACGTGAATAATGACGGCTATCTAGGAGTACTTAGCCTAAATATTCTATCAACAGGTGTTTAGATGTTCCTAGTTCCCGGATTTATTATGGACTTGGTGATTTTACACAATTTACCTTGATATGGGTGGGTCATTTAAAAGACATTTAGATTAGAAGAGAGTTATTCCACTTATTTAGTATCCGTGTAAATATGTTCCAAAAATGAACATTTAAAATAATGATGTCATGAGTAAAGATTAAAGTTATCAGCTGATAGGAACAGCGTTTATCACTGTTTCAGTTTAACATTAAATTTAATTATAAGTTCCATAGAGAATGCCCGAAGAGTTCCGTATTACCTTTAAAAACGAGCTAAAATTCTTTCTTCTATTCCGCTTTTTAGTATCTGTTGTAACAGCAGGCAACAGAATTCGTAGTTCATGACAAATTCAATTGTCCTATTACAGTTAAGGAGATACAACCTGATGAGAGATGGACTGACAAACGGACGCGGAACAGAGTCTTGGTAATAGAGTCCCGTTTTGCCTTTGGAGTACGGAACCCTAAATATTATTCAAATAAGCCTTCGTGGCCTCGTGGGACATCATATCACTGTAAAAGCGATGACCGTCACTTTTCATTTCCCAACTTTGGTAGATAAAATGAGGCATTGAATCTTATTATTCCAAACGCAATGTCCTAAAATTACGACGAAAAATACGAAGAAGACGGAGAAAGTGCCTAATAACACTAGGTTCCTTCTGCCTACCTTCATATGGGGAGAAAAGGGTAAATCTGTTTTATTGTGTAAATAACTGCACTGACTATATATTTTCAAATGAAAACTTTTCTTTGCATACTACAAGACTCCAACTATACTAAGAAGCTGTACAACAAAGCTAAGTAATTCAAGATGCTTTCGATATAAATTCTCAAAGTTCTTAATATATAATATATACCTACCCACATAGAAAATAATCACATTTCATTATTACGTACATAAGTACATTTACATAATAATGTCTTCATATAAATAGAATTGCATTGGCATTCCGTACATATCAAACGGTGCGTAGGTACAGTACAATTGAATAGGTATTGTGTACAGAATTTCAATAAAAAATGTTGTATAGATAAATTACATTTTAATGTGGTTAAGATAAAGAAGGTGAGATTGTTCGATTTATTTTCCGGTTGTACCACGAGGGGTTTTTTGTAAAATTTATGAGCAATTTTTATTTTAACGTCTTTTATTTACTCTTTGGTCGTGTCTTAATTTATCAAATTCAAATAAAAAAGTGTTGTAACCAGAAAATGAAAATATTGAACGCAATGGTTATGAGAATCGAACCCACAACCGTCACGTTTACAGTCCACTCCCTGTGCCACTGGTACCTATACAAAATCCACTCACCCCAACTTCTTACACTAAAACTGGTCTACTCGTATTTCCATCAAATTCGAAGTAATCAATAAACAGAAACTTCTGAAACTACGTGCGTCTAAATACTAACAAATTGGCCATTAGCTATTTGATCTGTTTTACAAATACTTCGTTTATTTACTAAATGTTATTCACTATATAAAGGGCAACATTTATTTTTATCCGACTGCTCTACGCAAAGAAGGGTAATGTGTAATCAGGCTGTGTGGTGTTTTAGACCGGTGATTCTTAGGTCCAACGATTCGTCTTAATCTTGTAATTGGTTCTCAAGACATGAAAATCATTAAATTTCACCACGGCGATAAAAAGAAGCCATATTGTGAAAACGAGAAAATAAAAAAATCTACATCAATTGGGATACATAACGATATTTAAAAGAAAAAAAAGAAATCCACATCATATTCTCTCTATAGTCTCCCAATATAAGCGGTCTAAATCTGGCTCTGGCTCCATACATTTTGAATGGGGGCTAAATGAAGCGATCCTAACACGTCATGTAAGTATAACACATAGCGGGAGCGTCAATTACTTGGTATTTGTCAGTCAGTTTTTTTTAATTACTTGATAGTACTGTTTTTTCCAATGAAAGAAAAATAAAATAACATAATTTGTATACATATTAAATACAATACAGATATTTCAAGGATAAATCCGCCAATTAAGTCCATTTTAATTAGCATGGCACGGCCCCATGCCACTTGAATGACGATTATTTCTAAAAAGTGATCAACAGTAGGTACTACTTAATAAGAATTAAGAACAATTGACAATAAGATGTCATGACCTGAACAGCTGACTGTTACTCTCAGATGTGAGTCATTGCGACAGTCTCTACAGCTTCATTCCATTGAATGTGTAATGCTGTTAAACTATATTTTTTTTTATAAAATAAGTCGCCTCCCGCAGCTTTGTTTTCGTGGTGAATGTGAAATAAAAATATTCCCGTTCCCGTAGAATGTCGAGGATCGAGGATCTTTTCATTTCAGGTCTGCACTGTCTTCCGCGCCTGTGTTACGCACAAAGGTGCGGTATACAGTAGGCAGAAGGAACTTGTGTTAAAACACTCCGTTCCCCATTTTCCGTGTGGAAAACTCAACGTCTCCTTTAGCCTCGACACCAAAGCGAAGAAATGAGAATATTAAATATTTCATTTTTCTACAACGGAAATAGAACCCTCAACCTCCTGGCTAAATATGTAATAAAAAAAAACAGTATTTTTGGTCACAAAGCAAATATTTTAAATTGGTTGGTGTCTGGTAGAAAACCTTTCGACGCTTACACGTAAGTACCTTACGATACGTCGATAGGTACAGATACGATACCCAAATGATATATGCAGTATGCACCACACGCTTCATAGTTCATAATCCTCGAGATTAAATTGGTACGACGATATTCAGGGCGTTATGGCGCAATAGGACAAATTGTTGACGTAATGGTTGTGGGTTTGATTCCACTCGTGGAAGTATTATTGATTTATTTCTATTTTCTCGCTCAGATTAGTAAAATAGTTTTAAACGGAATTCTTTTAACGCCATCCTCCCGAGTGGATCGAACCCATTATGATAAAAGTCAATGTTTTACTTTTTGTCATATTTCACAGAAGGGCGCGATTTCTGTAATATATTGTAAATTTATATCATTAAATATCACATACGTAGTACATAATAAAAATTGTAGTTTAGCATTTAATAAGTGCTGTTTTAAAACATTAATAATTCCTAATGGATTACCTGACTTCTGACATTTTTAAAGAAAAATAATAGAAACATATTATTATTCAATTTATTAGTTTTCATTCAGTATAAATATTATTACTCGAAATGTATCAATCGGTAGCTTTATTTATTTGCAAAGTTTTCAGAAGGTTGCTCTCCGCTTGTGCTCCTTAGTAAGCAACAATCGCGGTTATGGTAATGTGATAAGATTCATTGTCTCTGATAACATCCACGGGTCCCCTTACGCCGTCAGGCCTCTACATCATGAGGTACGCCGCGCGATGGCTGGGGTGAGGCGACCGGTAAAGGGGTCAAGGATCGATTTTCCGAGTTCCCACTCACTGGACTTATTTACCAAGTTGTCATTTGCACATGTTTGCTTTAGATATTATTAGAATGTTTGTATTAAAAATAACGTGGCTTTGGTTTGTGACAATTAATAATAATTTAGAACATTAATGCTATAAGCTAATTTACTATTCATTATAAAAATATATTGTATCTCTATTTTGTAAAATATTATAATTTTAATAGTACGATTGTTTAATAATAACAAATATAAATGTAAAATGTAAACGTTAAAACACTTTTCGCCGAATTGTAGGGGCATTACATGTTGAGTGGCAGAACGGAAGATCTCGACATCAGAGCGAAGAAATAAAAATATTACATAACTAATTGCCTCGACAGAATCGAACCCACAGCCTGTTGCGTTTACAGCCACGACTGGCCTCACTAGTATCACTTCACCATCGAACATTCACCACACGAAGAAAACATCAAAGTAAAGAAATATGTTTGACGTTCAAAGAATCCGGGCTAATTGTTCCACCGCTTACACAGGGAATGCGTTAGGGTACCCACTTAAACTAACTACCGTATTTAGTAAAGGGAACTTTGACTTTGTTTGTGTACACAACGGCAACGGCATATTTGGAATATTTCACCCGAAAATGAATATCCACAAACGATATTTTAATTTTTAACGCTTTCAAATAGAATTTATTGCGTAGAAATTTTAACTGACCACGTCGATCGGTTAGCTCGGACCGGTAAAAATTGTTTCTATCATATAAAATTGGATAGAGAACTCGGTTTCTCTTAAATAGTTAGCGCTGCATTTTGATCATGTTAGAGCGAATGCACTTTACGAGTGTATTATTTTCTGGATACTCATATCTATATAGATTTAAAGAATTCTTATGTAATTTTGTATAGGATTGAATTTGGTTTACTGTTTATATAGATTCTAATATCCTATTAGATAGATATCCATCGATATCCATAGATATCTATAGAAAGATAGATATCCATCTATCTTTAAAATTATGCTTTTAAAAATAAAATAATGCATACGCATGGCATATTCTCAGTAATATCGTTAAAGTAAGCAAAATCTTAAACCGTTAAAGTGGGTCGGTCGACCGAAAACGTGATTTTTAAACTTCAACAAAACTTTACAGCTAAGAGGACGAAAAATATTTTATTACTATAGAATCTGAAGTCTTCATAAGAATCTAGGAATCTAGACCAAGTAAAATATTACTTACTGTCTACTTATTGTCTATGACTCTTGTAATCTATATATATACAATCGAAAGGTCACTCACTTATCACGCAATTTCAGAAACTACATGTGCTAGAAATCTCAAATTTTGCAGAGGGGTAATTATAGGACGTAGGTGCTCGCTAAGACGGGAATTTGCAATATTCGACTTCAAAAGGGTTGTTTTTGGGGTTGAGAATTTTTATGACACTTAGTTACTACACGTGCTAGGAGTGTAAAATTTTGCATGGACGTCACTTATAGGACGTAGGTACTCATGGACAGAAATTAATAGTAACGTTCACGCAGGCGAAGCCGCGGGCGGGCCGCTAGTCTACTTATATATATTTTTATATATTATTAGAGGCCGTCATGGCGCAGCGGCAATGAGTGAGCTATTTCCATTTCCTGGCTCTGGCAACAATACGTCATGTCTCGAAAATTTAGCGGTGAGTGGAAAAACGCAGTGTCTTAACACTAGGTTACTTTGTTACCCCACATTACATTTCGATATTACACTTCCTATTCACAACGAGATATTTAGTTGAGACGCTAACGCCGAATACCATACAATTTTAAATGAACTTAACCAGAACAAAATCAGTAATTTATTAATATAAACATTTACTCCGGTGCGGTTTAAATTCACACGATCGCGTGTAGTAGGTAAGGTGTTGCTCAGAGCCAGACCAACATTATATACTCGTATACATGTGTAGGTACACTTTGTATGCCGGACACAGCAGGGGTGGCACAGGGAACAGTTTTGAGACTCTGTACCCCATTTTCCGATTTCTTTTTTCGATTAATTGCGTGTTGAGTGGCGGAAACCAACGAAAAGCTTTTGCCTTTTTGTTAGAGCGAATAAAAATGAAACTTTTAATTATTCATTCCCTCGAGTGGGGATCGAACCCACGACCTTCGTGTTACAGTCACACTCTTGATATAAGGAATAGACAGTTAATTTATCGTAGTGTTGTTAGTTGCAAAACCAATATTGAAACCTCTTCAGTACATTAAAGTTTCCAACATGATTCAGCGAGAAGTTTCTAGAGTTAGCTATCTTCCCCACTAAAAATACTTTAATTATACGTTCTATAGTTATTATATAGTTATAAAGAGAAAGATATTACATTATCGACTATTCAATAAATTAATGTGCGAATCAAATCAAAAGACAAAGCGTGGCGTTGAGTTCCACCACTAAATACGCAATGGTTCCAGAATTCAGCAGAAAGTGAAAACGGGAACGAAGTGTCTTAACGCTAGTTCCCTAGGTTCTCCCTGCCTACTCTTCTTTGTGTGAAGCTAAAAATAAGCATCAATTCTAAAAAATTGGTTCGAAGGAAAATGAAATTTAGTAACCAAAGTAAGCTACTATCTGAAGAGCTATGATAAGGTAGCGCTCAGTCACTAGATTCCGAGTAAGATGACGAATATGCCCCTCATAATTTTCACCTATTTTTCAATACAACTATTTCATAGAAACAAAGAAAGATAATATATTAGACTGTTACTAAATGCGATTTCAGTCAAGCCTTTCCCTTTGTTAACTTCAAGTGTAAAAATGCGAAATAGACGCGTAAAAGAATAAATTTGAAGTAAAAAGCCTATATAGGCTATAGTCTTACGTAGGCGTAATTAATAATGTACCTACAAGTAATTTTGACAAAATGTTAGCAATGACATGGACTAAAATTCATATGTATAATTTCGACAAACGTTGGCAGACCGGACATTAATATTAATTGTACGTTTGTTTGAGCTAATAGTAATAAGAATAACTAATAAGTCCAATTTCAGTGACAATCATGTTATTCCCAATTTGTATGCAGCAAGTACTTTAAAATCAGAGAACTATAATAATAAGACCGACGTAATCACATTGATATAACGTTTATTTCAGCTTCACGCTGTACCCCGCATGTAGCAGGGTAGGCAGAGCCTAGTGATAAGACACTGCACTCCCCACTTTCTGCCCAATTCCGGAGGTGTTGAGTGGCGAAACTAAACGCCTGGAAGCTAGAGCAAGAAGAAATGTAAATATTAAATGAAATATGCAATTTCCTCGATTCATCACACACTTCTATCCTCAACATTGATATATTAAAACGTGTCCTGAAAAAAGGTCAATGACAAATGATATCACAGAGTAGGTGCGACTGTGACCCAATACTTAATACTATCACGAATTGCGAGAACGACACCATTTAAAATGAACTCGTATATCAAGGAAAATTCAGACGTTTCTATTAAAAGCTTACTTTAAAAATTAATCAGCTTTTGTCGTTTAACATCTACTTTAAAGTTCTAGAGAATACATTCAAATTCGTGCCTAACATTATTTTCTTAATTTTCTTGTTCTAAGTACGAAATGGATTGTAGTATAATTTTCTATGTAACGAGGAATTGATTGGCTTATTTAGCTCATGAATAAATGTATGTATATAACATAATTAAATTTTCAAAAGCCAACAATAGACTGGTAGATAAAAGAAAAGATGGGGAAAAATATATGTTGTTTGTTTTTTCACCGCCTCCCCCTCCTTTAATTATGTAACATTAAATCTTATATATATATATATATATATATATATATATATATATATATATATATATATATATATATATATATATATATATATATATTTTTTTTTTACTGGATGACAAAAACTACAAATGTAAAAATCACAAGCTGTATTTTTCAAATAATGTTTTTTATAAACTTTTATACCCAAAAAAATGTTCCTAAGATTTTAAAAAACATCCTCGCTGTGTGATCATTCGTTTAATACCAAGTAAATGCTATTCTGCAGAATATTTTTTAAGATAAAACGTAATTTACCTCCAGTTAATAATATTCTGTCGTCTAGACTACGCAGTGGAATATGTACCTAATATTCATATAAAGCTAATAATTTGCATAATATTTAAAATATTTGGCTGATTGTCTTTTGTTTCGCGTTTCCCTAAAAACTAATAGGCGAATTTAGATTTCTATTTATTTCTTATATAGCTATTAATCTTATTCACTGCACCAAATGTGAAGCATTTCTTATCCTTTAAAAAATTAACATCATTGTTCTCACACTATTATATAATATTCATATTAGATTTTACCTTAATCATAATATTTACAAATCTTTACACAATCTAATATAATAACTCGAAACACTTAAAGATTCTATCATCAATATCAAACTGGTACTTGACAAGTTCAAAATTGATTTTCCTATTACAGCGTAAACTTATTAATAACTGAGTTAGTGGCGAGCTCTTGTTCGATATCTATTAACTTAAAACAGAAATTATCTAAGCGATAGTTCTCTTGGCATAGTTTGAAAATCTCCAGTTAAAAAGATTCAACCTGCACCGCAACCCGCGTTAAGTAGAGTAGGCAGAGGGAACCTAGTGTTAAGACACTTCGTTTCCCACTTTCCGCCGAATCATTGCTGAGGCATTCTAGGCATTACCTGTCGAGTGGCGGTACTCAACGCCTGGCTTTTACCTTGGTGCCAGAACGAAGAAATAAAAATGTTAAAAAAAATAATTCATTCCCTCGAGCGCGGATCGAACCCGCAACTGTTGGGTCACATACCCTTGCGCCCTACGTCACGAGGGCCTGATAAAACATTTGGTAATCCAAAACGTTTCCAGCTGCCCGTTACGCTTAAATTGCCCTAAATATTAGAGTAAATATTTCGAGATGCCTGAGGGAAATACATACATATATATCTACGTTCATAAACAAAGTTTTGATCAAATTAACGACTGAACAAGCTAGATTTAGGTCAAAATATTATATGAGGTAGGTATATACACTCTAAATAATAACAAACAATGCAATACATTTGGTATTTGTTATCTTTTTCCTTTATAACAATATATAATTAAGGACAAATCAAGAAATATATTTTCGAGTTAATATATCTATAAGCTATTTATATATGGTAAGTGCTTTAAAATTAAATAAAAAATGTAAATGTAATGTTTATGTTCTTAGTCTCTAATTAATTATATCAATTAATGGCCCTAAAAATGTAATATTCATATACTATACATTGGGAATGTGTGTACTGACCACGTCGAAGTTGGTCTCGATTCAATTAAGTCATAGCGCGGCATTCGTTTAGCGGAGTGCCGTCTCCCTCCGCCACAAACTAGCAAAAAGGAGGAAATCGAATTTGCCCCAAGAGTCTCTTTGACTAATAACAAAAATATTAATTAAAATTCATGTTGCTAGCTTTTCCATTCGCTTTATAACATTAAAAGTAATTCTAGAAATCGGTAACGTAAATATGGTGATAGGATTGGTTTGGATTATGATGAATTACTTTCGCAAATATTTGATACTATTTTAAATTTTATCGCATAGTATTCAATTTATTTACAAATACAATAATAAGACTAATTTTATATAAAATGGTATTAGTGATATATATTATTGAAATGTTATTTTTTTTCTTTAAAAAATGTTGCTTAGTTAACCTACTTGTGTGACGTTTTTGCACTGAAGTGGACTCCTTACCTGTAAATATACAAAAAAAATTATAAGCTTCATTAAATAAAAAGAGGTAGTGCCGTAGGGGCACAAACGTGCGATTGTAAGTACGATAGGTTGTGAATTCGATTCCCACTCGAGGACATCAAATATTTGTTATTTATATTTTTGGTAGCGAAGCAAATTAAGACATAGAGTTCCGCCACTCAACACACGATGTCTCCAGAATAAAAAAAAATATTAAAGAAATAGATCTAGTTGTTGACTAACAATTGTTGTGTATGCTATACACAACTATTGGTACAATACTGAAATAAATTTTTCAATATAATTTCTTATCCATAATTTTAAATATAATAAGAATCAGAATGAAAGGTCATCTTTGTTAAAAATATGAATCTATAGAAATAGAAATTTTGTGTACAATATAGATTTTATTATACATATTATAAGATAGAAAGAGCGCGGATAAACATTAATTAATATTATAGAACCTACTGACACTTTACACTGTCCTCGACTTTTTGCTTTTAGAAAATGTCTTGGACAGCGAAATCCAATGTCACTTCTGTTGAACTAATTTTCCGAAGCGCCTTTATACGTATTTAATATAATCATGTAAGTCACACTATCTAAATTGATCTAAAGCAAATTTTAACTATAATATTTTTAAATATATATCCATTACATAAATTATCAAGTTTGTCAAGTCTAATAATTTCTATATATTAATCAATAATTGTGAAAATTTGACAACTATCAACAGAAGTGACATATTTTCTTTAGTTTTTATAGTTTTAATGTATTATTCACCAATAGAATCTGTTTTCCATATCAAAAATTTTGAATATATCTTACTTCAACGATTTGAAGAAAAAAAATACAAGTATTTCACTTCGATACAGAGATACTAACTTTTTAGATAAATACGCATCGAGAAATCGATTGCAAAAAACGTAGCCGACTTAATAAGACCAAAACGAGTTTACACTAGCGGAGAGAAAATGTCTCGACGTCTAGTTCCGATCAAAGGTGACGGAAATTGTCTTTTTAGGTCTGTCTCGTACTGTTTATTTGGAACGCAAGTAAACCACAGGGAGATAAGATTGCAAGTAGTAGAAAGAGTGGTCAACAACTGGCATCGTTACAAAGACTTTATAATTGGAGACAGATCGTACGGCCTGGCGATACAAGTTGCCTCAGATTATGAACGGCTGATGACGAGGGATGGCGAGTATGCGGGTCACGTAGAGCTGCATTGTGTCAGCGAACTGTATCCAGACGTCACGTTTGTTGTCCACAGAGATCTGAGCACTAAACTCATTGAGTATGGACACGGCAGAGTGATCAAACACTTACTATTTTCTGGATATTTTGATGCAGGCCACTATAGCGTTCTAGAATATTACTGATAAATCAAAAAGAAAAATAATAAATAAAATTTACAATAATAATATCTGAGATTATTTCTTACTCCTATTATACGAATGTAATAGTTATGATAGTGGAATGAGCTGAATGACTACCAATGGGGGCTTATTCCTTTATTGGCCGGGGATGATAGTTAACTTAATAAGTGGGGTCAACATGGATGCACGGAACTCGATTGCTAGCAATTCAATGAATAATGCCGTAGGCGTAGCATGGACTGACGCGTACCAGGGTATGGTCAGTGGAAATGTTTTAGTGATGTTATTCAAAAATAAAAGTGGACTTTCAGTAACACGATAGGCTTTTAATTATCGCTATTGACTATCCATATCGATGTTATTAATATCGATATGTACGAATTGACTTGAACTGCTATGGAAGTTTGTTTTTTATTTTTCAAAAAACTCTCCCCACATATATATAAATCTGAAAACAATCGTACACAACTGATCTAGATTAATTTCAAGACATAAAGAATTCATTAGGTTTAACAACCTAAATGTTAAACCTATTCAATTGTTCAGTAATTCATCGAGATACATGTAAAAAGTATTTTAAAAACCAACTGTAATAAATTAATGTCAATATAATCTACAATACAAAACATAACAGATAAAAAATATATCTTTGACTTTAAACAAACTTTCATATACTTGTAATTGTTATCGCATTTTTATATACGCCATGGAAAAATATGCATAATAATAGATTTAATATAATATATTTACAGTATATAGTAGTTTGCATCTGTGATCAATTATTTAGCTTATTGTTGGAATGGAAGAATAATTATACAATTTAAAAATCTCATCGTTGTCTCGATCCATTCATTTATAGAATCGCCGTACAATTTCGCGATTGGAAACAGTCTTTAAGATTATATAATAGTGAACCAAAGAAGTATAAATAATCAACTTCACGCTGTATCCCGCGCACAGTACAGTAGACAGAGAGAATCTACTGTTAGAAGCTTTGCCTCGACACCATCAAAATATAAATTGAAATAAATATTTCATAAAATAGTAAAATTACGGATGAATCCAGATTCATCTTGAAGTAAAGCGCAATAGCTGTACCTTTGTTTGAAAACAACAATTCAAATGACGTAAATATGTCGATAACGTTTTTATTGTAATAAAAAATACCTACTAAATAAGGTTTAAGCCTCAAATATTAATCCAATCCAATCAGCTTCACGCTGTATCCAGCACGCAGCAGGGTAGATAGAGGGAACATAGTGTTAAGACACTCCATTCCTCACTTTTGTACAATTACAGTTCAAATTAATATTTTCTCTTATTACTTTGATTCGCTATCCAGAATTTCATAATTGAAAACAATCATTTGTAGATTTTGAAATATAAAAACGTACTTTTCTTTTTCCTCATTTAAAAAAAACACAATTATTTAATACAACTATTACATTAATTAATATCAATATAGTTATATATTATATTTAATTTTAGGTCCCAATTAATTTAAATCGCGATCGTTTTCTTCCCAACCATTGTCGATATGTAATTATAAGTTGCCTCTTTATATAACAAGTAGTAAATGAGTCAATATTAATACAATAATATCCAGGCTGAATCACAGACTGAACGCAGCCAGGCGTCAAACAAACAGCTACAAAGGTATCATGAACTTTATTCTGTTTGTACGTGGGCTCTATGTTTTAAATATATAATATTTTAAAATATAATAATAACAACATAAGGAAATAATGTATTTCGACACAATAAACAGGAATTAGTGCTAATTAGATATTTTTATATTTGATTTTAATGTTTAGCTTAGCTTAGTTTAGTGAAGTCGTGATTTTAGCCTAATATTATTTGGATAAAGGGAAGAGAAGAGAAGAGGTTAAAGAGGAATACCATTTTTTTACTTTTACTTAATTACCACTAACGTCGTGCAAAATTGGAGTATTTGCGGGAGCAGGAAATAAAAACAATTTAAATATAATTATTTCCCTGAGATATTAATTGAAAACGATTGTAATACGCTCAAATTCTGTACTTTTATGACACAACGGAATAAATTTTCAATGATTTTTACTTGTTAATTAAAATTACCCACTCTAGCGGAGAACTTTTAGTAAAGCGACATTTTATTGATTCTTGTCATATAGTCTGCAGAATTCGGCGGAAAGTGGACAGCAGAGTGTCTTAACACTAGGCGCGGCTCCCTGCGGAACACAACGTGAAGCTAAAAAAATCAGTTTAGTTTGTTACTTCATTAACATATTCATTATAATTAAACAGGTACTCTTATCTTTCAACATTGAAAAGATATGTATTATAAAAAAACAATAAAGAACAGCGTGTCCGTGGTAAATTTTATTATGATAAGAAGTTTACTGTTTATCTTATTTAAGAATGATTATTATAAAAATACTCAAGAATTATTTTTTTTTATGTAAGAACACTACGCCAAAATTAATTAATAATTGCTGCCATAGAAAATTGTAACTATAGGTACTATAATGTAAAATATAGTATTAGCGTTATTTCTTGATTAGATTAAAACCAGTCACTTTTCTAAAGATATATTGATTTCTCATTGTTATGAGAAACACTCAACTCACCAACTATAGAAATAAATATTTGTTGTAGCGGAAAAGGAAAACTGCACGCAATGCATCGTTCCGAGAATTGATATAGCACTATTATTCATGCAAAATAGAAATAAAACATAAGATACCTACGTGCCTAGCTAGGTACCGGCTAAAAAAATATTTTATTAATTTTCGTAATACTTTGAAATGTGTGACCAGAGTATATAAATGTTTGATCTTAATATTATTATTATAAAGCTGGAGAGTTGGTTTGGTTGAACACGCTGATCTCAGCAACCATGCCTGGTTCAGATTCAACGAAAATTAAAATGTAAAGTCTATTCAGAAAAGGAGACTATTAGCTATCTATCTAGGTCGCCTGTGGTCAAATTTACCTCGAGCACGTCTTAAGAATGTGTCATGTGTCTTACACAACTCTAACTATTCGCCAGTGCTGGCGAAGCCGCAGGAAAAAGCTATTTCATATATAAACTATATCCTATTCATTTTGGCATGAGACAAAATGTAAAATATAATAATGTTTTTAAAACTATTTGGTAGCTCTTTAATTTCTACTTAATTTGGTCCAAGTTTACTCTTTTTGATTTGTATCTTTTTACTTAGGTTAAACGGCAAATGGAAGAAAATGCAAGAAAACAATCAACTAAACATATGCTGAGATTGAATGAAAATTTAACTAAAGTTTTAGAGAAAAAAATTATAAGTTATACTATACTACTACATAGAATTATTAAAAATACATAACATTTTTGCTAAGTTAGATTGTTCTAACATGATTTTAACACTTCAATTCTAATTACTTCAACCTCCCCGTCCTTGAGGTGAGAATATCACCTGCCTAGTGTGAGTATCATTAATGTAAGCAATTAATATTACAGTTACATCATTATTCCAAGATACCAAAGAATTGTAAAGTAGTTCCATTACTTCGCTCGGGTGTCGAGATAAAGCGCAGCGTTAAGTTTCGCTCCTGAACACGCAATGCCGCCAGAATTCGGCGGTAAGTGGCGAATAGATTGTCTTAACAATAGGTTCCCAGGATCCTTCTGCCTATCAGTCTATGTACGGGATACAGCGTGAAGCTAAGAAAAAACTTCATAATATACTAACACTGTAAAATAGACTAAGCTATAACTAACTCAAGTATACTCAATAAACAGGCAACTTGCATTGATACGATCTAAGCGTATTATGAATTAATACGTAACTATAATTAGTGCAATTAGAGAATAATCGAACTGTGCAAATTCAATAGCGGCCTAATCGTACATGGATGTATGTTTGTATGTATGGTACATACATAATACCTATGTTACAAGGGCTGTTGCCAAACGACCGGGAGATCGCTCTCGACGCGTGAATTTCGTTTGGCAAGAGCTATTTGGAATGTCTTAGTCTATGTCAAAGGAGATGTTTAGGAGAAATTATCAATTTGAAAATTATTAATGAAATTAAAGAAAATTATAAAAAAAAGAAATTATCAATGTTTGTCTTTCAGCATTTGTTTTGTCTAAAGTACCTACAACTCAAAATTGGATGATGATTTTACAAATGTGATTTTGAGTACTCTAACAAATAATTATTATTCTTATATCATGAGAAGGCATAACGAGGCAAATCGCGGCGTTAAGTTCCGCCACCTAATACGCTCTGCCTCCAAAATTAAAATGTTTTAAACAAAATAGGGAGTGTAAAGAATGGCAACGGAATGACTCAAAAATAAAACCCAGGTTCCCTCTGTCTACCCTGCCACCAGCAGAATCCAGCATGAAGATAGAAAAAGCATAAAAAAAATGTCAATGTAAGCAAGAAAGATTATTTAATTAAGAACTTTGATTGCGTTTCCTTTAAAAGTGCAAATACGTCATTATTTCATCAAATTAGAATCAGAATTTAAAGTAAATTATACTTAGATAGGTATGTATATTATACATAGATCGTGATAGCCACAGCGCAAGCTCCGATAGTTTGCGGTCAGTGGACGTTAGAATTGGGGCACGGAGAGAAATAAAAATTGTATATTTCAATATATTATACTAGCGGACGCGCCACCTTCACCTGCTTATTGCATCCTTAAGGGTTCACCCCTTAGAATTCATCTAATAAACCATGAAACACGTATTCAATGAAATATTTTTAAGAGTCTGAATTTACAATTTTTTTTTCCATAGAAACTTTCTACCCCTCTTTCACCCCTTTGGGGTTAAAATTTTTCAAAATCCCTTCTTAGTGGATGTCCAGATTACGAAAGTAAACATCTGTCCAAATTTCACGTTTCTATGCACAGTGGTTACGTCTTACCTCAGTCAGTGAGGACAAGTCCTTTTATTTATATATAGATTAATAGCGTTATTGGAGGCTAAGAAATGAAATATTAACTTAAATTTATAGTTCTATTTCTTCACTCTGGTGTAGAGGCAAAGCGCGGCGTTGACGACTCCCACTCAACACGCAATACCTCCAGAATTTGGCGGGAAGTAGGGAACGGAGTGTCTTAACACTAGGTTATCTCTGCCTACCCTGCTGCGTGTGAGATACAGCGTGAAGTTGATTTTTTTTTGGTAACGTAAAAGCTTTAAAAGTACTTCTTCACCTCATTTTATAAGCCTTTTCACAATTTATGTGTGAAGTCCCAAAATAAACAATTTTCACATTTGTAATGTTTCATTTGTTGCAGGAAGGCATGCTTTCCTGTTTTATTTATTTATATTTATTAATCTATATATATAAAATCGAAAGGTCACTCACTCATCACGAAATCTCAGAAACTACATGTGCTAGGAATCTCAAATTTTGCATAGGAGTTATTTATAGGACGTAGGTGCTCGCTAAGACGGGAATT
>DWNA01000045.1:0-56439 GCA_018249835.1 Heliconius besckei | reverse complement strand
GAGCTTCACGTCACGGAAATGAAGATGCTGAGGTGGATGTGCGGCGTAACGCGGTCTGGCCGCATACGCAACACATTCATTCGAGGTAGTCTTGGGGTCCGTGACGTAGCGGATAAGCTCCAAGAGCTTCGCTTGAGGTGGTTTGGCCACGTTACGCGCCGGCCTAAGAACTATGTCGGACGCAAATGCCTTGCTATACTAGTTCCTGGGGCGCGACCACCCGGAAGCCCAAGGAAGCGCTGGTTGGATGTCGTGATGCAGGACATGAGAGCCAATGGTCTAACCACCGAGGATGCAAAAGATCGTGCAAAGTAGAGTAGGTTAAGTAGGAAGGCAGACCCTGGTAATAGTCGGGATTAATGCCAGGAAGAAGAAGAAGACTTTAATATATCAATTTGAAGGTCCTAGAGACCGTAAAGTATCAAAAGTCAAAATTTTTTTTTTTGTAATTTGGAGAATAAATCGTTAAAATTACACTTCTTAGTAGTTAGTAGAGCGACCTTAGGATCTGTATTTCAACACAAACTCACTTTGGGCATTTTGGGAGAGTCATCCTGCTTGAACGCACGTACCCTACCAAGCATTTGCTCTTGTTCGATGATGTCGTGGTCGATGTATCTGCGCGGATTTTTAATAGCAGCACTTTCAAACTTTCGTAACTTCGACGACTGTTGCGACATTTCTGTAACCAGCAAAGCTATAACCATCTTAAATTAGCATCAGCTGCTGCTATAATAAAACAATAAATTTATACGGGCGAAGCCACAGATGGGTTTACTTGTTCATTATAATATTCTTTAATTCCAGTTAAGCCAATTTATTAGACATTTACTAACTTACTGACAAGAACTTACTCGTTTTAGGCTGAGTGTGGACTGTAATCACAGGTATATCTGATGTAGGACCTGGCTCTGCTATCGTGGTCATACTATTAATAAAAATAATTTGAAATATCACGTGCTTATAATTTATTTTTTTTTTGCATAATAAATTAATTCATGTCTCGTTACCTGCGCTTTTTTAATTTCTTTTTTCTCCTAAGAGTTTTAACTAGATTAATTTTTTGTTGTAAATCGTTACATTTCGCTTCCGCTACTGTAAACTGGTCATCTACTTCTGGTATTGAAGCTTAAATATATTGTATTATTATCATTTTATGAAATAAAGAAATAACATACATTGGAAGCGTGTAATTAAATTAACATTTAATTAACTGTTAAATAAGTTAACAAAGAAATATGTACCCCTAAGATCAATTTTTCTTTCAGAACGTACGCCTTCCAAAATGCCAGCGAGACTGCTGGAGCTCTTGTGACGTTTTTCTGAAATATATATCTTATAATTTGAATGTGAAACTTTTAAAAAATTGTTGTTAAAGATTCACACAATAGTGGAACAACTTTCTCTCTCTTCTCAACTCTTAGTTACTTTTGATCACTAAAGGAACTAAGAGGTTTATATGCTGCAGTAAATGCAATTAAACATCATACTTATTTTTTAGATTATTTTCAACATTGCAATTATTGATTAAATTACAAATTATTAAATTATTAACCATTAGTAATCTTAAGCCCTTCGTCCATATTAACTACAAATTTTCATATCACGCAAGTAATTCGCATCTATTTGAGATGTAATTGCAAATATTTAATATAAAAAGATGCTTAGTATCAAAACTACGAAAAAATCATGACGTCAACTTGTCAAATAATGTCATATAATAACAAGGCAGCATCGTGCTTATAAAAATCTATGAACATGGTTATTTTTTAATGGACGATATTTTAAATAGTCTTTATATAAGTAAGTTGTTTTCAATAGGTGTCAAAGGTCGTTACGATCATTGAATTGTCCGTACTTTTTATATTTCATTCCATACTCCAGAAGAATGATATTCAATGTGTAAATTTGTAAGATGTTGGCATTACAAATAAATAACTTATATAAGAAATAACATCTAGGAAACAGGGAAGGTTATAAAAAAAATTGTTCTTTTACTTTTACTAGCTTAGCCTTAGGAAAATCTAATACTTAAATTAATTTACTTTTATTACTAGCTTATTTATTACTAGCTTAGCCTTAGGAAAATCTAATAACTTAAATCAAAAGTGTAGAACACTAGAGGTTTAACCCCAGAGAAAATTAGGAAGACTAGTTTCTGCGGTGGTTGGCATAGGCATATTTATAGGGGCCAACGGGATCTCGCCTTTGGTTTAAAAGTGGTCTTTTATATGAACGTTAAACGTAAATATAATAATTCTCCCAAATAAAAATCGTAACTACAAAAGTTTTTTCTTATCTAAAAGCACATATGGCCTGTTTCACGTAATTATTTAATGACTTAAAGCAAACAACATATTAATAGACTTACAGTACTAAGTCAAAATAAGGATAATTTTATTTCTATATGCATTGATCTTAGTAGGTGTAGATTATCATAGTCATTTTTGCAGGAATCGTTTTTAATTTTTCTTTGAAATTATTTCATTTTATATAAAAAAAATCATTCTAATATTTTTTTAACCCGCACATAGCAGGTAGGCACAGGGAACCTAATATTAAGACAATCTGCTCCCATAAGGACACTTCAGTTCCTCGTTCATTCCAGTTGAGTGGTGGAACTCAATGCTGCGCTTTGTCTCTATATTTTATGTTAAGGTTTGAAAACCTTTTCCCTCGAGCCAAGACAATCTATCTAAATTTAATTGTCATTAAATAAAAAACACAATTTAATCTTACATTTATTCATTCAATATACACCTAAATCTAATTACTGACACAAAGAAAGAATATTGTAATCAAAAGTAATAAATGATATTATTAAGAAAATAATATAGCTTATTAGCAGCATATTATAGCTTTAATTACACAAGTCCCTATAATACTTTTTAACTCTTAGTTGTTATGTCATACAAAATGTTGATAGTTTCATATTTACACAAGAAATGGTACATTTCTGCGACGTTAAATGTAAAGTGACATTTATTATAAAATAACAAAGTTATGAATAAAATAAACTGCAATTTACTTATAAAAATCTCTTGTCGAGTCCTGTTGACAAATATGTCAAAATATTGAAATAGCCGGGAACATGTATGCTAATGAAATACAAGTCTCTAAGAATGTTCAGTATTAATTTGCAATGTAAACTTAATTTATTAAAAGATTTGTTAATTAAATAATATTGGTTTTACATAATGTAAAATTTGCATCCAGGCTCACAATACCATATTAAAGGCTTCAAGAAATAAAATGGAGTGTTCAAGGATTATGCAAATAATGATATATAATACCGAGTATATCTTGGAGGGAGATCAAAAAGTGTCTAACAAACAATATTAACGTACCTATACGCGATTCATTATGGCATGAGACTAAATGTAAACAAAGAAATTCTGTTTCTCAAACTTTTGTGTAATATTTTTATTTCTATCTAATTTATTTAACGCCTGAATACTGAAAACCCCTAATTTATTTAAAATGTAAAATTTGCAGTAATGTTGCTTGATCTGAACCATTGTAATGTTATATATAAAAGACTTTTGTACACAAGTTTTAGTGAAATGAACGTAACTATGAGGATAACAAAACTTAAGGTATCTTATATTCAATTATTTATTAGAATTCTGAGTATTCTGAGAAACAGATACACTGGAACTGGCAGACATGCTGTAAATGTTAGCAAGCTGGCAGGCTGAAGGATGACAAAATATCTTAATATTAAATCTACGCTCATTTTAATCACAGTATGTAATTTTCTTTGATACTACCAAAAAGAGATTGAGACATATCAAGTATTTGAAATTTATCGAAAATGACTAAAATAATAAATTCATATATGAAAACAGTCTTTATTTTCTATTATTGTATTCGTTTCTTTTCGTTTATTATTGCACAAGCATTAATATTATTTATAAAGGTTAATCGTAAACACGCTATGTCAGCTGTCTAAATTTATTCGCTACCAATGCAATTGTGAAATTATGTTCCACTATTCTTTTGTAGCATATAAATAACCAAATTAAATATACAATAAAAGGTTTGAATGTTAAGTCTCGTATCATTAACATCGCCATAATACACATAGCCCATATTGGTGACCCTGACGTGACACAACTTTTTATTTTATGCAATTTTATAAAATTTTAAAATATAAAAATATAATTATAAAAATTATTTCATCGACATTCACAAATTTGAATCGTAATTTTATTTATTAATCAAAAAAAAATATCTTCGCTTTATTGGTATTCTATTATTATAATAAATTTTAATATTATCTACAGTCTTTCTTCCTCCTAGCATTAAGCCCGGCTATTGCCAGGGTCTGCTTTTCTACTCAATCTACTCCACTTTGCACGGTATTTTGCCTTCAGCAATCTACAGTGCTATAATTCATTTGTTTAGTGTATTACTTACATTTATCCATGAATATATAGATATTATTTAATTTACAAGTTTACCTTTTATCTCATGCCTTCGTGAATAGAGTATCTTTATGTTTGAGGTTTATTAAAAATTCGTTCTGATTATTTATCCATTAAGATTTAAAGCGCTTCATTCGAGACTCGACGTTTAAATAAATGAATTATAAAAATTAGGGAAGCCTGTTGAGAAACATCAGCGTAATACTTGAACACTGCCTATTTGATGTTAATGTCCCTGTGCGTTACTTTGTGTCGAGGCAGCAGCGTATACAGAGTATAAAATTGGGACAGAAGCAAGTCACGCCGTAGTATAAACGCAAGCGATCATATATAATACTATAAAAATATTAATTAAAGAAAAAAATCATTGACATCCTATGGAATGAATATTTTTAATTCAGTCATAATTCACATTGCTATATATAAATACCGTGATAAAAATGCTACTTTCCACTAAAGTTAAACACTAGTAAATGATATTCACACCGTTATTATATACTCTGTATAACAATCGCATGTTGACATTAGTGATGCGTTAAATTTAGAGCATCATTAATATCATCGGCTTTAATATTCTAATTTAAGATGTTAATAAGGTTAAAACTAGGAATACGTTGGAAAACGTGTATATAAAATTATTATATCAACTATTATTAAGAGGCGGAATATTCAGACCAATTTATGTAACTCATTTTAAAAGTTGATAAATATTAAGAATCTGCGAACATCCAGAATCATATACATCAAAAATGTTTCTTGTTTGTGCTTTGTTTATTTTATCATTATAAAATATTCTTATAAATGGTAGGTAGACAAACTAATTTAATTTTTAAATTTACAGACTCTATAATGCAGTTTTTATTTCTAGGGGTTTTTTCAATTATGAGTGATGAATTATCACAATTTATAGAATATGTCCACCTCTTAAGAACACTTACATCATAAATATGCAAACAACACATAAGGATAATAAATAAAGTAGAATACATTAGTACTCTTAGAAGCATATAACTGTATAATATTTTTATAATCACAAAATCTATAGTACTCCATATAAGTTGTAAGGTATCAAAATGGTCTTGTATAGTGACTTATAAATATAAAATTATAAGCTGACAAAATATTATTATGGTGGTATAAAAATTTCCTTAACATATTATAATATTTGCAAAATATGAATGGCCCAAATAGTATAATAGTAGCACAAGACTTACTCTCAGGATGCTATTTTAAAGTATGGCATATTTAGTATAGTCCGACACAACTGCTATTGCATGAGAAGCACGCGCGGTAAATTATTATGATGTCTGCATATTATTTTGATGTCTACATAAAGATGCCCCTGGTCAGCATCAAGCAGGTCTTAATAAACTAAGTTAACAAATTATATCTCCAACAATTCAATCAAAAAATTCTAATTAAAAATACTTCATTACCGTTTTATTTTAAACGTTAATTAATTTATAATATACATATATATCATATGTATGAAAGTCAAAAATAAAAAAGCAAGCAATCAAAACGGTAAAAGGTATTTTTATTGTATACTGCACAATTTTACGTGAGTACTTCCCATTATCAATAAGAGATTAGACGGACTATAATTATTTAAAAAAATAAATGAACAATATATGAATAGCTTATGAAAATTGTAAGGTTGTATGAATCAGCTTAGCAGTATGCCAGATTGCATATAACACTCATTACAACAAAACACACTTCCTCCTCTTAACTGGCTCTGGCGGCTCCAGAGCTGCTAGGATTGCTTCATCAAACACATTCTTCAAACCTTTCTGTAATGATAGATTAAAAAACATGTAATATTTAATAATTATAAAACCACATTTGTATACACACACAGTCGTTGTTGTGGTATTGTGGCACAGTTTTTGATTGTAAATACTACAGTTAAGGGTCCGATTGAGGCCGTCGTGTCGCAGCGGCAGAGTTTAACTGTAACGCAACGGTTGTAAATTCGATTCCCACTCGAGGAAGAGAAATATTTATTTATGTTTATATTTCCATTTCTTCGCTCTGGTGTCAAGGCAAAGCGCGGCGTTGAGTTCTGCCACTCAACGCGCCAATTCGGCAGAAAGTGGGGAAGTGTTTTAACACTAGTTTCCCTCTGCCTACCCTGCTGTGTGCGGCATACAGCGTAAAGCTTTAAAAAAAAGGTCCGATGCCCAAATGAGGAAATTTATTGTTTTCATTTTCTCACTCTGATATGTAAAAGCGCGACGTTAAGTTTCGCCATTGAACACGTTGTGTCCATAAAAGTCGCAAATATTCGTAAAAAGAGAGGTAGTATCTTAACACTAAGTTCCCTCTGCTATGTATGAAGCTAAAAAAAATTAAATAGTATGTCTATTTGTTAGTCAATAATATAGGTAGGTTATCATAATACCTGAGTGAGAGCAGAGCACTCCACATATTTGACAGCTTTCAGCTCCTTGGCTAGTTTTTCACCTTGTTCCAAAGAAACTGGTTTTTGCTTTATTTTAGCTAACTTCTCCATAGTAGCAGGGTCATCTCGTAAATCTATTTGAGTACCAACTAAAAGAAAAGGTGTTTTTTGCTGATGGTGTGTTATTTCGGGAACCCACTGCAAAATAAAAAAATTTTTTTTAATTTATCTACATTATCATAAATTATAAACATTTAGTTAATATAATCTTAACACTAAAACAATATCAGTAAAAAAAAACAATCATTATTATTAAGAAAAAAATAACTTATAAGAATATTTGCATTAACAAGCTCATGTTATGAGATAAAATACATAACATCATTAGAAATGGGTTTTATTTTTTGGGAGACAGAAACTTGTTTATCTTTTATCCACTTTATTCCCACTTATTGGCACAGTGTACATAACAGTGGCATAAATAATTTCCTCGGTAAAAAAAAACGATCTTAATATAAGATATCAAAATAAATATTTAGAAATAATATAATAATAATAATAAATTACAGTCATACTTATAAGTGAAGTAGCCTTCACCACTTCAATTATTAGTATGCCTGCAAGTTAATATAATTAATTACCTTTTCCTTGACATTTTCAAAAGAACTGGGACTCACAACACTGAAGCAAACAAGGAAAACATCAGTTTGTGGGTAACTCAATGGTCTGAGCCTATCATAATCTTCCTGACCTGTTAATAAAAGAGAATTCATTAATTTTTATACAATTAATCGTATACTAAGTAATTTTAATATTTTTATCATTTTTATTTGTATCATGCATATAGTGAGGTAGGCAAAGAAAACCAAGTGTTCGATTTCTCTCTTCCCTATGCCTTGCCTAATTTTTTAGATATTGTAGTGTTAAGTAGTGGAACACAATACTGCACTTTGTCTTATTACCAGAGCAAGGAATTAACAAAATGCTATTTTTAATTTTGATTAAGTACAAAAACTGGTAAATTTAGTTTTTTTTAAAAGAAAGTGATAAAAGTACTTTATTTAAACATACCTGCAGTGTCAAACAAACCCAGAGTATAAGGTTCACCACCTATCATAACCGTGACAGCATAATTGTCAAACACTGTAGGCACATATTCGGAAGGAAATTTATTAGTGGTATAACTGATCAGCAAGCAGGTTTTACCCACTGCCCCATCGCCAACCACAACACATTTGATAGTTTGCATTTTCTTTAGTGTATAATTCAATTTTTTATAAGCAATATAGCTAAATTAATGAATTTACTTTCAATATATTAAAATTTTCATATAATATGCATAGCACCTTTAGCTTCTGATTTCCTGAAAATATAAAATTATATATATTGCTATTGCAGTTTTACAAGTAATATTTTTGAATGTTTTAGAAAAATCATGATTACCATAATGTATAAAAATCCTAATTACAACCGACGATAGTAGTTATATATTAGCTAGGATCTATTGTTTTATACATTTAAGATAAGGCAAAGCAACAATCACACAATACATAAATACAATATGAATAAAAAATTCGCAGAATGCACATAATTTTAAGGTTTTCATAACATAAATATAGTTTCTCCTTTATTAAGAGCATCATCATTCAATGAATATTTTAAATTTATATGAATATTTTTTCATGAAAATTTCGTGTATATGTTAAGACAGGAAAGTTTTTGGGTGTTAATTTTAAATACACAAAATAATATAACTGTCACAGCATGAAGAAAACAAAGCACAGCAAAATCATAAGAACATTATATTACTTACTACAACTAGCATTAACTATGAAACATTATATATCTATTACAAGAATAAAAGTACTTAGCAAAAGAGGACAATAACCTCATTGAAGCTTTGTAAATAGAACAATGTGGTACTATTTAAATTTTATGTCTAAATCTAATCATGTTAAAGAAAATCTTCTAATGCTAGAAGCATTTGGAGGTGAACGACCGTTGATATGGAATCCTAGTCATCGCCATGGCCTCATTATGCTAAGGAAACATTAGCATTAACCATAAATTCATTGACGACAGCTATACATAAAATCATCTTATTATAAGCTTAATTTCGATTAAGTGATTATTACAAACGATAATTAAGATTTTATGCTTACATTTGTAAATAATTTAGACTTCTTATATATAATTTACATAATCACGTCACAATACAATTTGACGTCCATTTTGTGTCGGGTCATAAGAATAAGTAGAAATTAATATAGTATAAATTTTATTAGAAATGATATTTACTCACGTTTGAATTACTTGGTATATAAATAAACGCTTAAATATGGACTCAAATATAACAAACACACTCAAAATCACAATATAGAAGCAGCGGGTTGGGTTCTTGACGGTGAAGCCATTGATCATAGATAATAAAACTACTAGTCTACTTCTACAGTCTATTATTAAAGTATTGATATCGACTTCAGCCACAGATAAGTAAAATGCCGACTGAGGTAAAACGCACGATTTTGAAAAATTTTAACCCTAAAGGGATGAAATAGAGGTTGAAAGTTTGTATGGAAAAATCTTTCGCCTCCTAAGGGTGTTAATAAGCAGGCGACGCTGCGTGCGTCCGCTAGTATTGAAAAAAAGTGTAACGCGACGATTGTGGGGTCGGGCTTCACTCGGGGGATATCCTAAAGATAGAAAAAAATCACGAAGGTGAATATTTGAATTATTCATCTTGTATGAAGGAATTTTGAAAGATTATAAAGATGCCAGTTGACGCAATGCAAAGTTTTATATTTTATAGTGTAACTTCATTTAACGAAGTTTTAAAAGATAAAACGACATTTTGTTAAGATGGCTATATTAATTTAAATAGAATACTCTATAGCAGTGGCGGCTCATTAGATGTTCCTGGACGATAAATGAGATTCCGTACCATATTCAAAAGAAATATATCCTCTTATTAGAAATAGAAGAAAAGCCATATCTACATGACATGTCTTCTTTAATAACATATAATACAAAACAATGTAATAACATTGTACTATTTTATAGCAAATAGCAATTGGAACTTAAATTCTTATATCAATCTTACTAAAGACATTTGTTTCCTTTTTAACCTGTGCTTCTTGTATTCAATATTGTATCTGTTTGCAACAACCTGTTGTTTCGTTGTTATTCGAAGATTTTTGAAATAGGAAAATTTATTTGGCATTAGACTTTCATTTTATAGCCGATGTAATTGAAAGTATTTAGAGCTTGTAACATATTAACTTAAAATAAAAACATATTCTCTTCCCAATTAAACATGTTGTTTCTTGGAGATATTTTTCCAAATTTTTCTGCAATTACTACAGATGGTGAAATAGATTTTCATGATTGGCTTGGTAATTCGTAAGTGTCTTTTATAGACTTTTAATTTAATTTTAAATATTCTATGCAGTTTTTATCTATCTTGATCATTTTATGATTGAATCTAAAATGTTTGTCTAATGCATTTCGTCAGAACTATGACGCATACATATAATGAATTTCTAGTCTAGTCTATACATTATTAAGTCTCCTTAGTATTAAACATTCAAATATCTAAAATAAATATATGATTAAATATTGCTGAACTTATAGTTCAATATTTTATATTAGTAGTACTTATTGTAAAAAATAATATATTTTAAACCATAATTACAGTTGGGGTATACTATTTTCACATCCATCAGACTTTACACCAGTATGCACAACTGAACTTGCAAAAGTAATTAGCTTGCAGCCAGAATTTGAAAAACGTAATGTCAAAACTATCGGTTTGTCTTGTGATTCTATTATATCACATGAGGAATGGTGTAAAGATATAAAAAATTATGAAGGTATGTACATAATGTGTTTATATTATTTAGTTTTAATACATAAAAAATAAATTAAAAATATACAAGTGTTGTTGTTTGCTCCTTAGTTTATACTGTTACTATAATATTTTAAATATTATCACCTTTAGCAATATATATTCATTTTATGAACACTAAATTTCTTCACAATTAGTAAAATATATATTTTTTTCAATATAAGTGTCATGACATACTATTCATACATTCTTTTTCAAGCAGTCAGGTAACACTTCATATAAATAAAATAACAAGACAAGCACTCAGTTATTTGTCGTTGAAATATTTCTATTGAGGATATTTTATTGTAGTGGGGCTCCATCTGACTGTAAATGTGATGGCCGTGAGTTCCATCTCCACTTGTTTATTGATTATATGTTAATTATTTTTGTTTCTTAACTGAAGTTTCAGATAACAAAATCAGGGAATGGAGCTTAACTCTAGCTTACATTGCCATACAAAAAAAAAACGTGAAGGTGCTTTTTTTCTATTACAGGTTGTGCTGAAGATCAAAAGTTTCCTTATCCTTTAATAGAAGACAAGGATAGAAAGATTGCAATGAAGTTGGGAATGATAGATAAAGATGAACTAGATTCTGTTGGCATGCCTCTCACTGCTCGAGCTGTGTTTATAATAGGTCCAAACAAAAAGTTTAGATTATCTTTACTATATCCAGCTACTACTGGTAGAAATTTTGAGTGAGTAGATTATTATATAATTATAATTTGTATTTTCGTAATTTTATACTAACTAGAAAATTGAGATGCACAAAGTTTTCATAAGATCCTTCCTATAAATAACAAGTTTTGCACTTAAGAATATTGCTTTTTTTGTTGTTCATTTAGTACAGTTGTTATTGGTTAATAAAATTGAAACAGGTAGCATTTTATCTGGAATAGAGCCCCTAACCAAGATCACATATTAACTGCAAAAATTTGCATGATGCCTTGTAGCATGATAGGTAGAAAAAAACTAGGTCAAAGTTCCCCATCTCTGCTCTCTATCTGAATTTGAGATATAGCAAATCTACCAGAGGAAGAAATGCAACTGTTCTTAGTTCTAATCCCAGACAAACAGAAAGCCATACACACAGACTAACAATTTAAGAATTGTTTGTATGTGTTTTAGTTTTGTGTAAGTAACTGTATTAAGTTAAAAAACATTTAAAATTATTAAAATCACAAATATATGCTTCAGTTTTACTTACATATATAGATAATGTAATATTTTTGTTGTAGTGAAATTCTGCGTGTAATTGACTCAATGCAACTTACTGACAAAGCAAAGGTAGCAACACCAGTAAATTGGAAGGTAAAAAACATATCATATAACAGCAAATACAGCAATGTCCAAAGGCAACTAACATTCAATATTTTTGCATAATTTAGTGGTTGTTTTATTATATAATAGCGGGCCCTGCGAAGCTACGCCCGCTTGAAATACAAATATTAATATAGAAATTGAAAACTAAAGATTCAGTCAATTCAGATGTTTTCGAAAGCTTGCCAGAATCCAATAGTGAAAACTGCATCTAAATCGGTTAAGCCGATTCTGAGATTAGCGATAACAATTCAAAAGACAAATGACAAAATTTTTAAAAATCATTGTTTTGGTTTCTATTTCGTTATTGGGAATAACATAAATATAGATTGCTACAAATTAGTCTTTCAGAAATTATATCCAAAATATGTCTTATTGCATGTTAGAATAACAATCTGAATGGAGCTTGCTTTATTTGTTTCTACAGTATTTAAATAATAATTATTATTTTATAAGTTATATAAAATTATAACACTGACAAGAGGTTAGTTAGTTAATATCCATCTATAATATGACTCAGAAACTAGTTTGTTTTTCGCTTTTTTTCATCCTCATCTTATCCTAATGACATATTTTAGGAATTTACATTAATAAAACATTTTATTTGGACATTATTCATAAAAAGTTATTGTCTGCTTAAAAAAATAAAATCACGGCAGGGTAGGCAGCGAGAATCTATTGTTAAGACCGTCCGTTTTCCACTTTTCGCCGAATTTGCCGAGTAATTGATCTAATTCGTATTTTATAGCATAAATTTTGACACCTGTGGGTAGACAAGATCCTCTTTAAAATAGCTTACATTAATTGAACATCAGTCTAGACTTAAGATCGTCAACCGTCTCGTTTTGCTCAATGATTTTGGGTCCCTATTGGACTACGAAAGTTTTCGTATTACTGTAGATGTCGTCTACGGGCAATGTTGCTTAAACATGTGTCATTGTGGAAAAGGTGTTAACATATTCGGGTTAAACGGACTCTGTCGAAAAAATAGGGATAAGTCAGATTGAAATGTCATCAATGATATATTAAGAGTGGGCTCTATTCTAATTCCAATTAGATTTAGTCGTGATTTTGGCACAGGGAGGTAGTTTGACGCAGTTCCCTTCGCAAAAAGTGTTCAAGTCGTAGATATATAAGAAATAGCTTTATTATTAATGTATGTATATATTGCGTTCAAATAAAGTTTATTTTTATGGGGTAACGACTTGAAACTAGATTAATTTTTAAAACTTTACGTAACTGCTAAATATGAGACTGACGCAACAAATTCCTAAAAGTAATATAATTTTTTGATGTAATTAAATATCTAAAGATAAGTAATACATGTAATTCTGTTCCACATACCATATAATGTATGCCATATATTATAATAGGTATGACTTGTGCCCAATAAGGCTTAAGGTTATGTACTTACTAGGTACTAACAAAAACTATAAAATGTTTTTTTAATAATTTGGTATCCTGCGAGTGCTCAACATAGTATATCACAAGGTTTACAGACAGTGTTGTTTAACCATTTTATTATTTATGTAATATATATAATTAAACATGCATCCTTTAAACGAAATCCATTATAAAGGAAATAAAACTAATGAATGCCACTCGCCATGACATAAAAAAGTATTTATCTATTACACTTTTACAAACTAGTTTGGAACGTTTTTGTTTCATAATAAGATGGAAATGATAAAACATGACACAGCTTCTGCGTAGAATGTAGTATGTTATATTACCTTTACAGATGGGCGAGGACTGTATGGTGCTGCCAACTGTAGCAGAAGATGAAATGTCGAAATTATTTCCCCGCGGAGTTACGGTAGTTCCCCTGCCGTCGGGCAAAACGTATCTTAAGAAGACGCCTTGCCCGAAACCGGAATAACATTTGTGTTCTATTGTTATGGTTTTTTTTATTCTTAATATTTGGTCAGTGCATTTAAAATAAATGTGATATGTTTTTTTTATTTCAACTCCAAGTAAAGATATGTTTTTGTTACAAAATTATGAATTGATAATTATATGAATAAATAGTTAATAATTTGTTTTATGTTTTCTTTTGCTCATATATTTTTAGACATAATTTAGCATATGGTTCACGCTGTATCCTGCACAAGCGGGGCAAGCAGAGGCAACCTCGTGTTAACATACTCTGTTTCCCATAATAGTATAATAGTATGTTTGTGGAAGAACTGGACGACACTATTTCACTATTTAAATTATGAAGTTTAACAAACTAGTTTCAATTTTGTTTGGCTTTACATTAATAGTAATTTACACTATAATAAAACATTTAAAAATTATGCATAAAAAAAATGTACGAGAAAATCCTTCATATTCAAGAGTTATACAAAAATATTTAATATAATAGAACATAAGTGTGGTCGACCTGTACATGCACATTTTCTGAATTACTGGATTAGGCCAGGGCAGGGTATAGACTACATTCGTAGACTGGCATACTTGCAGTAGAACCGTCGTGGTCCAGCTAAACTATACAAGATAGTTAAATATGTAATGATCTGCAATTCCAAGATCTCTCGAATCCCAAGATGTAAGTGTTCGTTGTTTGTAGTAGTTGTTGTTTGTATGTAGTTTATACAACACCGCCATTTAAAGAAGCAACAAGAGATTCTTCAACCACTATAGCTTCAAATAAAATATATCAAACCATAAGGATTTAACTTGAAATGCATAATGTGACCAAACGAAACATGAATGACATATATGCGAAAGGCACATAACTGAGAACCAAAAAAAACTTGTTTGCTTACTTAAAACAACGTCAATGGCCAAGGCGTTATTCAAAAATGTTCACAGAGGTAATGCACCTACCGATTTTGTATGAGATTCCCATCATTAGTATATAAACTACAATTTCTAACAAAAATTGTTATAAACGCACTTGATGGTATTTCAGATAGTTATAAAAATAATTTCCTAATGTTTAGAATCGTAGTAGTACTAAGTTGCAGGCTGCGCTCTGCAAGCTAGTAGCAGTCGAAGTAGTGAAAGCCTTCGCTTTCATCGTGGTGGGGCGTAGGCGGCGGCCGGCGTGGAGCGCAAAACAAAAGTGAAGGTGGTCGGGAGCAAGTATACTGCATCTGGCGAATAGTCGGCAACTCGCTAGCGTGACCGTAGGTTGTGTCGCGTTCGTGTCCGGTCCCGTAATGTACAGGTGGTGGTTGGTGGTGGCGCTGGTGGCGGGCGCGGCAGGCAACCGTCTGCCGCGGACCTCGCCCACGTCTGGCCCTTCGCCCGCGCCCTCGACTCGTCTGCCGCAACGGAACTTTACTATATCTTCCCGATCCTCCGTCAGAAACAGGTCAGTCAATATACACTGTCGCCTGTTCTACCTTCATTTTTGGAACGGCTTGTCCTGAACACAGATTTTTACCAGCTATTGCTTCATGTACAACCGCAAAGTACGATAAGACACTAAGGCCTTACAAATATTTGCTTCTAATATTTATGTTGACTTATGTCGACTTGGTGAACAGTGTATGACATTAAGTTTTCACCTTGTTTCATCTTTCTCTTCCTTAATAGATGATATGAGAGTATTTAGGGTTATCAAAATATAGTTTAAAAGCTTTTAATTTATCTAAAATGACACTAAGCAACCTACCAACTTCAAAAAATTACATTAGCCAATATTAGACGTAGATATATTTGAGCTAAAGATATACAATTATTAACAATATGGTATAATTAAGAATAATCTGTAAAAGCAATTTTAGAAAATATTTTAATTAATTAGTTAAGTTTAAATATTTAATATGACGTGTATTGACTAAACATGTTAGTTATATAACGAAAAAGCATACAGACATCGTAAGGTACCTACAACAATCTCAACTTCATTATTTACCTACACTAGATCAAGAAATATTATTTTAATAATTGAAATGAAATTATAATATAGTTCACGTAATTCTAAGTGTGTTACGTAATATTTGTTTACATTAAGTATTTTCATAATACATTTCATTCTAATTGTATAACTAAAACTCGAAAATATTGCAAAAAATTAAAAATAGTAGGTATATGTAAAAATTGTAAAATATGAAAATAACACAACAGTAAAGCTACTTATTGAACTAAATATAGCAACAGAAATATTGCAGAACGTTGAATGCTAAAAAACTTAAAATGTTAAAGTATCTTATATAAAACGGCTATCATAATCATATTTATTATACGTAATGTAGGTAGACCGTGGTTGGTGGATGTAGACCATTCACTTTGGGCGTAGGTATTAATATTTATCTTAATTTGACTTATTTTTTATTTCCCTTTCAAAATATAATCGCTGAGTCATTGGTGTAGACTTAATTAATTATTTCTTGTAATCTCTTTTGACATAACAATATCGTTATGTTAAAAAATATGCATGTATTGCTTAAAGCTTTTTATGTGAGTACTTTATATCTATATACGTTTATATAGGTAAATAGATAAATAAAGTATAATGTTGTTGTCTATTTGTTCATTCATTGTCATTTGCGAAGGTGTTTGTTGTTAACCTCAGTCAAAAAAATGCCGGTATTGCCGCTAGTGCTGTGTAGCTGTGATTACGATAATCCTTGACACTCGTGGGTTCAAATTCCAAGTACAATAAATGTTCATATTGCCTGGCATATATTTCTCGTGACCGTCTTGCCGTTTCCGGGTCCTCGGTATTTAGCATAAATATACCGAATTTCAAGAAGCTTATTTAAATGTTATCAATATTAATTTCACTTATATATATTGGTAACTAAGACTTACGTAGGTAGTTATGTATTTATTACATTAACTAAGTAATAAAATAAGCTCTAATCTGAAATTAGAGTTATATTAGATCGAAGTATACTTAAGTTATGTTTGTATGTGTAAACTTCAAACCATTAGCTCCGAGTTTGTAAATATCCTTTATATTTATAAATATCTAGCATACGTACTTTTACATTCGCGGTAAGTTAATTAGACTAGCTTTTTTACCATCTAGTGGTCCTTCGGCTCTATTGCCCCTTTTTTATTTAAAAACTATTACCGAACCACAGTTTGAGAAACCCTGAATCCTGATATAAACTGTCAGTTCGACGGTTTGAATTTGAAAATATGTAACAATTACATCAATGATTCGTTATTGGTTATTGTCGTGATTAATATTTCTATTCAATTTCAATATTTCTATTTCAAACGGGCGTAGCCCCGCACAGGCCCACTAGTTAGGTTTAAAGGTTCCCAACAACATTTTTTTATATCTTCCAAGTACATACACCGACCCTCTTACGATTTTATTATAAGTATAAAGTATAGATTAGCTGTAACTATAAATATGAGGCCAGTCGTGGCGCAAGGGCGCAAAGTGTGTGTGTAAACCCTATATATTGTGGGTTCGATTCCCACTCGAGGAAATTAAATATTTAATATCTTCATTGGTTGGCATCTCTGGTTAGAAAAGCGTTGATGACTCTAGAATTCGGCGGAAAGTGGGGAACGGAGTGTCTTAACAATAGATTCCCTCTGCTTACTCTGCTGTGTGCGGGATACAGCATAAAGTTGATTAAATTAAATTGTCAATATTTATTAGCTTTAAATATGTATTTGTCGAACATATTTTTAATTGCGTGTTCTGAGTAATCACCTCAGATTTCCTAAGCGCAAGCCACACGCATCTGATCGCTTTCCATTTTCCCGTCCACCTCCACCGAAACATTCTTCTATTATAATAACAGTAAAGATATCGTGTATCTTTGCACAGATATCTATGAAAACACGTAAGCTGAATATAAGTATATATCTAATGAATTGGAGTGGAAAATATTCACGACCACTTAGTTACACTTCCTTGATATTTTAATGGTACCTATACTGAAACGTTAATTTTATTTTATTTAACAATAAAATATCTTACACCGGAAGTAAAATTAATAATTATTATCTTACAGTACCCACTAGGGGCGTCCCGCAACTTCGTTTGCACGGATTTTGTTTGATTGCTCTAGCCAGGCTACTTCCATTTAAGTTCCGTTTTATAAATGTCTTTTAAAAAAATATATTGTTAATATTTTAATTATAGTTAATATTTTAATGAGAGTTAATGTTTTAATTACTTAGATAGCGGTATATTTACAGCAAGTGGCTGAAGGTATAAATCAATTTTGCCTACTTTCCTTCGACGTCCTGGGGTTTCACGTCAAGTGTTACCTAGACCTAGACCTTTGATGTTCTGATGTCATCAAACATTTTTCTCTATTTCTTAAGATTTTGCTGAGCTGCTAGGGCTCCACATCAGACCTTCGTTTTAATTATGATTAATATCTTCTATAGATTAGACGGGTTGATAGGATTTCACATGGCGTGTTTTAAACCTTCAATTTTGTAATAGGTGTTATTAGAAAGTGTTCATAACATTGAACAACTTTTCTTAAGATGTTATATTAATATCTCTTAAGGTTTAGCTGGATTGCTAGGGTACTTTTTTTCATATTAGATTTTCTTTTTTTTCCTAGAGTTTCATTATATCTTTATTTATAGATTAAAACAACTAACTTAAAACTGTAGAGGAGTTAATATGCATTCATTACATTTATTTTACAAATAATATTATGAATTCTTACCCAAATCAAGAATTAATTAAACATTTAAGGCTGTTTCTGAAGGAGTCAATTAAATTATTCACTGACATCAGCACATTTAACAGAGTTTTAAAATGATATTAACACGTACATAACATAGGTAAAAAGAATGTAATGTTACAAATATATACACGTATACAGATAATTGGTTAAGGTGTGAATTACCGTCTCCCTCTGCTGATGACACTCAGTTTCTAATATGCCGATACTGATTAAATGAATAATCATATCATTGAAGCGGGCGAAGCCGCGTGTGGGCGTGTGTAGTGTAAGTGTGTAAGTGTAATATATTTTTCGTTTTAATTTTATAAACCACTTTTAAAACAAGGCCAGTCGTGGCGTAAACGCGACTGGTTGTAGGTTCGATCCCCACTCGAGGAAATGGAATATTTACTTAAATATAATTTTCAGTTTTTCGCTCTGGTATCTAGGCAAAGCGCGGCGTTCAGATCCGCCATTCCACACGCATCGCCTTCAGAATTCGCCAGAAAGTGGGTGCGGAGTGTTTTTACACTAAATTCCCTCTGTCTACCCTGCTGAATGAATCCTAAGAAATCTTATAGTTTTAGAATCAGGTGCATAGAGTAGACAACATGTAGATGCCAATCGTTTGAAAATGAGAACAAGGTCAAGTGTTATTATTGTTACTGCTCTAGAAAATGTTAAATACCGTGTTATCAATAATCGTATTATTAAAATAAAAAAGATATAATAAAAAGAACGTAATAATCCAACTGCATAAATATTAAATATCCCGCAAAAATTGCACACTTTGATTTTGTTTTAGTGTTTGTTTGTGTATTAAATATATATATTTTTTAATTTTACATTTTGTTTTTAGGACTTATTAGCTTTATTAATAGGATTATAACACGGCTTGCAACTTATTGTTTCATCAAAGGAGTTAATATCGTGGGGATTCGAACCCAACACCTGTTTTCGTAGTCTGTGGTCATACTGTCCCTATGTAATAAATACGGAATAAATAAATATTAAAGAATAAATAAGTTATGAGTTGTTGAAACAACTTATATATGCTAAGGTGGTAGATAAAATAAAAATAATTACATATAAATATACATACCTACATACATATGTACGTACATGTTCTTATCGGTCTCTGAACATTATGTACATAGACCGTTAAGCACAAGAACCTCTTTTGCGCTGGAGAGTCGGGTAATAAGTAATGAGTCAATGAAAAGCATTAGCTCTCTCTACATTAAACTTAGTAAAAAATCAGGTGTTCCAAAATATTAATTACAAAATATAATCCCGGTTCACGGTTGTGGGTTCGATTCCCACGCGACGAAGTGAAATATTTATTTACATTTATATTTCTTCGCTCTGGTGTCGAGGCAAAGCGCGGCGTTGAGTTCTGCCACTCAACACGCAATGCCTCCAGAATTTTGTATCCCTTTTAGCATACGTATTTTTTTGGAGTCCAGAACAATATTTTCACTATAATTAAAAAATAATATTTCGGCCTACCCTAATGTATATAATATAAAATATAAAACCCAATAAATACATATAGATGTGTGTGTATAAGTTGTATAATCAATGATTTGGAAGGGAATCTGCCAAGGACACTAAGTACACAAGTCTAATGTATGGCTTAAATACCTTAACTTAGATGAATATAAAACGAGTGCTCATACCAGTGCATAAGGCCTTTTCAAATATTGGCGTCCCCTTCGCACTTGTTAAATCCTATATACAATATTTTGCTCGCATTGTGTTCCGTTTAAATGTCAATGTCGACTTGCGACAGTACAGGAAGAGAGTCAGGGCGTTTGTCCTTTTGTCAAGGACATTCATCTATACAAGGATTTAATAAAAGGATATTGTTTATAGATACAGTTAGTACCTATGTCTCTTTAATAGCCTTATTAAACTCTATATGCAATAGTCTTAATATGTCTCAAGGCAAAGTGGCGGCGTTAAGTCCCGCCACTCAACACGCAATGCCTCCAGAATTCGGCGAAAAGTTGAGGGGAGTGTCTTAACACTAGGTTCCCTCTGCCTACCCTTCTGAATGCGGGATACAGTGTGAAGCTGTTATAAATATGAAAAGTAGCGACAATATTTGTCTATGAAACTTTAAGTCGTCATATATTCTAAAAAATGATAAGAGGAACGAAAAAATCATTTTTCAAAATACCTATTCAGCGATGCCCTACTCGACATAGATCGTTGATTTATATTTTTAAAATTCTGATAATATGACATCTGTTGATAAACACATTACCTTCCTTTGCGCAGTGTCGTTGGGCAAACAGAGCTCCTTGTATCAATTTCAACCAGTATAAGGTCGAATTGAAGTAATAGAATCAATAGGTACGTTCATCGAGTTCTAAATAACTTAATTTATATTTGAGCAATGCTGAGTTTTCGCAATTTAACCCGATTATAGGGCGGAAGCGAATTCATGGTAATATATACCTAGCTAACCTGCTGGGTGCAGTCAGCGGGTGGACTGGGCGGTCCCACTGTTTACGACATGAAACGTAGTGAAAGTAAAAAAATATATGTTCTAGAATTTAGTATTGCGTTTGCAGGTAGGTAGGTAGGTTCTAATGATTGTTTTCTGAATTCTAAGTTTGAATAGTTTGCCCTAAATAGTCAATGTGGCGCAATGTTAATAAAATATTGTCTTCAACATCTAATATTAAACAACTGAATAAAATAATAAGCTACGAACGATTTAGAGTATTCGATCGAAGTAGTACGTGCGTTAAACACTTTTATGAAAACTAAAGTTGCAGCTATTCGCTTGGAGTTATATAAAACCAATATATCTAACCAAATATTTTATACTGATATACCTACATTTTTATTTCTAAACTGATTTTAATAGAATAAACAGTGAATGTTAAGGAAAGTTTGTCAAATATAATAGTGATAACGTATATTTAAGTCGGTAAAGTCGTTTCTGAGTTTAACATGCAAAAACGCATAGACAAACAGACAAAACAAATAAAAATCATTGTTTTGTCCTCAATAATAGATTTGCTCATATCTTTCATGTACAAACAGCGATAGGTTACAATTATGGTATTGGTACGGTTAGATTATTAAATAGATATTAATATATGAAAAATCGATCAAGTGCGAGTCGCACACGCTCATAGAGGATTCTCCATCGATTTCACGATTGTAAGTCAACGACAAAAAAATATATAAAAGTTGATAAACTTAAGCTTGCTGGCGAATGTTGTATGAGTGAAGAATAAGTTTCTAATGATTTTATTTTTATGTTAGGACTAAGGTTATTCTATTTACGGATTTTTCTTTTAATTGTAGATACTATCAGTTCTCACCTCTTGCCAAATTTCGCAACGGAAACTATAGGTTTTGATTACGCGGTGATTTTTATACAATATGCGGAAAAAACAAAGCTCGTATATTTTAATTTCATTGACTCGGATGTTTTTTTTGTAAGCTTGGATATTTCTTATAACTAAATCGATACAAATAGTCTTGACAGACGAACAAACAGACCACGGACCACGAACAGACAGATGGGTAATAAAGTCTAGATAATGGATTGTATTAAAATTCTCTGTTTTTCGGTTTGGAACCATTAAAATGTAAGGGAAGCAAGTACAATCATTTATTTACATTATGGACAAAGACAATTTTCTCTTTTATGATTGACCGTGTTATTTTTTGATAAAGTAGAGAGTTAATTGGTTGTTAAAATTAGTAATAATAGTATGTTGATCTTTTGATTCCCACAATTTCATTTGAATACTTTCAGTTTACTTTTGTGACAGTTCCCAATTTTAAATAGATATCTCTACTAATAAATAAATATCATCTGTAAACTTTATCTGCAAATAGTGATTTTTTATCAAAGTAGGTACCTATTGTGGGGGAGGACGGATAAATCCAGGAGGAGACAGATGAAACCAAAATTGTTTGCTGTCCACACTAGATCTTATACTAACAAACTTAAGCCTGAAAATTAAAAAATAAGACTTACACGAAAAGATCAGTTCAGAAACAAAGTTAAGTTTGAAGACTGGCACGCCTGATGTAGAGTTAAAAGTCCAGTTAAACCATAGAAAAAAAATTATTGCTGCGTTAATAACAGTTGTTGTGCCTGATGAACAATCTGTTGGTATATAAATTAAAAGATCTGGAACATCTGGTGTACGATTATAATAGCCTAGCTAATAGCTATAGTTTATAAGAATTAATGAAATGCCTTCTGAGCAAAAGTTGATAGGTATTTTGCATTAACATATAAAATTTAGAAGTTTTGTAATAGAACGACAGAACTATAAGAGCCCGCTTAATTAATGAAATATCAAGTGAACAAAAATATGGTGAGCAATTTTAAGAAACAAATAAAAATAATAGAAAATTGATGACACTGTAACTCAGTGGGTCATCGTTCGATTGTAATAGCGATGGTTCGTAATTCAATCTCCTTCCCAAGGAAATAAAAGATAAAGAATAAAATTAACTTTGTTAAGACAAAACATGGAGGTAAGGCCTGTTGAGTAACATGCAATATTTCGAAGGTGCCGGCGGCCACTAGCTTTATATATAGTCACTAAAATAATCTTGTCTAGACTGAATTAGTTTTTCATGAATATCAGTATAATAGAAATTAATTTCAAACCTTTTAGACTTTTATATTACGAATTATTAGCTAAATGATCTCTGCAATTTGTAACATAATGTCGCTAATAAGTTGTGGCAGATATATTGGGTCTTAGACCTTTTGAGTTCAATGTTCGCTATTTTTACTTAAAAATATATAATAGCCACAAGGTGATAAATCACACAAGCGACCATTGAATAAAATATTATATATTTTTGATACCTACAAAAATTTGAAATGACAAATAAAGTTAAATTAGGCATTTAAACATAAAGCCTTGGACATCTTTTTAAAATAAACACTTAAAAAATAGAGTAAAGAAATCCACAAAAATATTTAACCAATTTATTAGTGTTTATATTCAAAGTAAACTTCAAGTCACACGTGATATCTAAATCAAGTAACAGTATTCAAAGATTCTTAGTAATTCATATATTATGTTTTAAACATTGAATATAGAGTTTATCAATACAATTAGAGGTACCACCCTTGACCCGTTATGAAGCTATTTACATTGAAATACATTAAATAAAATAATGCTCAAAGGCTATATTACTTTTGAAACACGAACAAGTACATAACTGATTGATATCTTTTGTATGAATAATTTGAAATTTTTATAATTCACTTCTACACTCTTTTCTATGCTTCCTATTAAAGTAAATATTCTAAGCGCTGTAATGCTTAGTAAAATCTAATTTTAAATAACCTTCAGGCCTGTATAGCCCGAAAAGAACTTTATTAGTTATCAGAGGTACTCACGGAAAGCCAGGTCACAACTTTAAATTGACTCGTGTCTGTGTGCTATAAGACCTGTGCTAAGTATATAGAGTCACATGAAGTGTGGTTTTTAGTCATTCGGTGTTAAGTTTTAGTATTCGATTTTCATATAAAATTGCAGCACAAAAAGAAACATACACGCTCGTCTCTGTTCGTTGTGTTGACTTAGCAGTTTTATATGCATATTATATGCATATGCTATAATGCATATTGGGACACCGTCCATCCCACTTGGGGGAATGATTAACATGTAAAAAATTCCACCTCAACACAAGCAATTTCCCGTATTTTTAGCTTTAAATTTCAATAATAACTTGTCAGTAAATAGATGTAAGTAATATGGAAATAGTCATAAAAGCTGCGGAAAATCGCCTTCTATAAATTATATATACAAGTATAAATGTCTTAATACAAACGAAATAATCATATACTTATATATAGATATATATATATATATATCAACTGGAAATTTATGATGCTATTAATAATTCAACGTATAATGATTATTATATTATATATATAGATATGTATACATATTATAGACATATACATGTGTCGAAACTATATATTTAAGCATTTAAAATGTTTTGACTTTATTTTATACTACACTCTTTATGGGTTCACCTTGAAACTTAATAATTTTGACGAATTGATCAATATATAAACGACGATTATATTTAATTTTTCTCAATGCAATATTCTAGCAAATACTTTAGTTGCTAATTACGAAACAAAAAATAAAAAATTGATATACTTAGTGTTTGAGTATTATGCTATTATTATTTACCCAACTGCGTGACACAAAAAGTATAATAATTGTTATGGTATGTCAATCTGGAGTAGGGAATGACACTCAGCATCGCGCCCAATTGTACTTTAGTGTTGCGAGTTCGCGAAGTAGATGGGCGGTGAGGGCTAAGGATTTCAGGCCATTCAGGAGTCGGTTGATTCAAAATTTCTAAAGTTTGTAGAGACCAAACGTTGTAGAGACCAAACGGCTTGACATGAACGGCGTCTGTAAAGACATGACAATCATCAAAATTTGTCACAGCGATAACTTGCTCGTAGATTTTCATAAATTGTTTACAAATATAATCTGAATTCTCCAAGCATTGATACGAAGAAGAAGAAGAATGCAACAGTAATAAAAGTAAAGAGGCCATTAGAATCAGCTCACTGATGATACCTCTACTGTAAGTTGGTGAGGAGTTGGGTATGTTAGTGATTCCAGATGATAGTACTTGTATCAGGTCAAGGTTGTAGAGATGGTAAGATTGAAAGATATAAACATCCTAATGAACTAAAAATATGTTTAGAAAATTCATAATTTACATAACTAAAGCAATAAGATAATTAAGAAGGCATAGAGGAAGAAGTATGAAGATATCAAAAGGAATAAAATGAATACTGTAGAGTTAGTTTGTTATATTTGTACGCCTCGTTTATACAATTAGTATAAAATGATTCCAATAGACGAATCAGTAAACCAAGTTACCTAATATAGGATGAAGATGACACCTTTTGTAGATTGACCTTGGTCTGAACAAACAAGCCAAGTGATGTTAAAATGACTATTTGAGTTTTTCTCTGATACACAATAAGCGCTAGATTGACCATAAATGCCTTACAAAGCTTCACTGAACTTTGTTCATGTTAGCCTAGTAAATTTGTTTGGAGAAGTTTATTCAATTATGTGTCGTGAAAATAATTTCTGCTTTTAATTTACAATTTTCAAATAATAACTTTTATCGTGGACTGCTGAATGAATGTTATTTAGGGGGGCAACGACTTGTGACTGTAAACACGAGAGGTTGTGGGTTCGATTGCCGCTAAGAAATGAAATATTATTTAATGTACTGGTGTCGAGCGATGTAGAGATCCTCCACTCAACACGCATTGCCTCTACAATTCGATAGAAAACAAATAAATAACTATTATTTACTTACTATATAGTTAAGGCCAGGCCTATATAGAAGGCCAGGCGTAGCGGCACAAAGTATGACTTTAAAATCGACTGGTTGTGATTTCGTTCCCCACTCGAAAAACTGAAATATTTATTTAAATTTTCTATTATCATTTCTTCACCCTGGTGTAGAGGGAAAGCGCGGCGTTGAGTTCCATCACTCAACAAGGCCTCCTAAATTCGGCGGAAAGTGGGGAACAGAGTGTCTTCACACTAGGTTCCCTCTGCCTACCCTACTACAACGGGATACAGCGTGAAGAATAAAAAATATATAGTTAAAATAAGAGGCGAGCTAAGCTATGTTCGTAGGTAATTGGCGGGGTCAGTTCAGCCAAGAGACTATAATAACCGAGCTTGTTGCTATAATCGTTAAGTGTCATAATAATCTCTATTGAGCAAACAAATATTGCGGTGCGAAAGGCGCGCGCGATGCTGTTATGAGTCCAATTCCAAAAGAAATATATTGGTTCTTAGTAATATAGTATACTAGCGGCCCGCCCGCGGCTTCGCCTGCGTGAACTCCGTTGTTATTAATTTCTGCCTCCATGAGTACCTATGTCCTAAAAGTGATGTCCGTGCAAAATTTAAGACTCCTACCATTTGTAGTAACGAACTTTCAACCCCAAAAACAACCCTTTAGAAGTCGAATATTGCAAATTCCCGTCTTAGCGAGCACCTACGTCCTATAAGTAACTCCTATGCAAAATTTGAAATTCGTAGCACATGTAGTTTCTGAGATTTCGTGATGAGTGAGTGACCCTTCGATTTTATATATATAGATATTTAATATAGATATATATCTATCTACATAAGATACATATATATTTTAAAATATATTTATAATAATCTTATATTATACAAACATAATTCCTACAAATATAGTTTTGACTTAGAGATGTAGTATAGTATAGTAACTATTAAATAAGTACTTATATATTATAATGTTAATACAGCTACATACTATTATCAGTAGACACTCCCCGTTCCCCACTTTCTGCCGAATTCTGGAGGCATTGCGTGTTGAGTGGCAGAACTCAACGCCGCGCTTTGTCTCGACACCAGAGCGAAGAAATGGAAATATAAATGTAAATAAACATTTCACTTCTTGGAGTGGGGATCCCACCCACAACCGTCGCGTTGCAGTCACACCCATGTGACGGGGAGTGTCTTAACACAAGGTTCCCTCTATCTATCCTGCTGTGTGCGGGATACAGCGTGAAGCTGATTTATTTATTTATTTATTATCAGTATGACATCAGAAATTTTTATGTCTGCTTTAGGTATATAATCCCGACAAATCATCATGTTTATCAGTGAAAGCCGCATTAAAACCCGTTGCCTATTTTAAAACTTACACGCCTACGAAACTTTGAAGCTACTTTGTTTTTGTATAACAGGATATTTTATAATCATTAAGCACAAAAACTTAATAAATTATTTATAGAATAATATAAATAAATCGTTTACAGTTATTTCCGATGATATCATTTAAATAACAAAATTATCGGACCATTTTATATTCTAATAAATATTAATATTACAATCAACCTTTAATATAAAAATAATATTATACATAAATTGGCCATATTATTTTATTTTAATATACAATCACAAATAGTTAACAGATTATATAAAAATATATACAACGCTCTCTCTCTCTCTTTGCTGCACCATATTACCAAAAGGAGATCGAACCCATTTATCTTGAATTTACAATTAATAGATTATGATTTGTATCTAGTTCAGAGACTTAGACTTGATTCTTGATTGATTCCAAATAGAGTATTAGATTGCGGGCTCGGCGTGCACTAGATGTATAAATAAGCTTTAGAAGTAGGTATACTTAAGTCAACATTATATTTGTAACGTTACATATAAAGCATGCCCGCTGATGCAATAACAGGTGCCCTAATGAAACATGTATTACATAGGTACTTGCTTAACGTAAAACTTCTATATTGCTGTACTTTTATAATAAGTCTTAAGTCCATTTTATAAGGTACGTTTAGAGCTCTTAGCTCTTGGGATCTTAATCCCAATACAATTATCTGTTCTGTGTCACTTTGCATGTTTTTAGATTATTTCATCAATAAATTAATTATTTCAGTATATTTTCTTATAAAAAATGACAACGTGGATTAAAACGTTTTTAATTGTTCGTACTGGAACATAGATGAATTGCAGATAATCCTATAAGTTCTTACATTTTTGTTTTGGCCCACATTATGTTAATATAGGAAGGTAGTTTGCGTGGTGCGTTTGACCTCATGACCTTTACAGATATTTTGTCTGTGTCAACTAAGTATCTTACAACTGCGTCATTGAACAACGCATTTATTTATTTACTAATTTGAATTACTTTCGTGTTCTAATAACTTGATTAATTTAATACATTGAAAACAAAAGCTCAGCCATTTCTTTATTCTATTTCTCTTTCTCATTTTACAGTATTTATATTGATATAACTTTTTATTTATTAAGTAAAACTAACACAAAATCTTACGCAAAGTTTGAAAAAATACAATAGTGAAAACTGCATTTAAATCGGTCGGGCTTTTCTCGAGATCAGCGTGCACGGACCACAGACAAACCGACAACCACTTTAAAAATCATTGTTTAGGGTGTTACATTGATAAATGTCCTCAAAAATAGATTTTCTTTTGTATCTTGTATTTTACAGATCGCGATACAAAAAATTGTAACTGATCGCGCAATAAAATTCGAAATCTATACAGTTATATATTTATTTATATACATATATAGATTTTATTTATATTTATTTTATATATATTTATTTTCAGTGTGGTTTCCCTTAACGAGCGATATTTATCTTAATTTAGGCATATTACATTTGTGACGTAATTTAAATTTGTTCGACACATAAGATGTACTCGTAACAGTTCAGCATGGGTTGTTGCGTCACACCTCAGCAGTGAACAGCAGTCGGCAGCGATTGGCATTACGTGCGTGATATTCAAGGTGATGATAAAACGTTTTGCTTTATATATAGTTAATAACTCCACGTATATCATACGATCTATATTAAATTACTTTTATTTAATACACGTGTTAATAGCGTGTTCTGTTTATAGGAATTATTATAAATAGAAAGTTTAAAAATTTAAGTATTCGCAGCTTACGATATTATTAAATAACAATCGTAGAGATATTTAAGATTGTTCCCTTTGCCACGACTTCTTTAACACATAAGAATTCCAACAAAAAATATTTAAGGGATAGACTAAGTATATATATATTAATATGCCTATATATAGGTATTTAAACATTATTATAAAATATTTAATTTAAAAATATAATAATGACCGGATTATATTTGCTTTAATGATATGAAAACTCAAAATTTACGCATTATTTAGGTCGATAAATCTTGGAAACTTCATCTATTGCCGTTAATGAAAGCTGATGGGAAATATTTAAGGTTGTTTTAGATTAGGAAATTATTACTTTTGAAATTTATTTAATGTTTTAATACATAATTTAGATTTTTCTAAATCATAAATATTATATAACATCAAGAAATATCATGTACCCCTATTGCCCAATAAGCACCATATAGAAAAGCCATGTTTAGCTTATGTTAGTAAGCTCGCCTCCAATGCTGTAAAACCTTTTTTAAAAATGATACTGTCTTTTCCAATGTCAAAGTCCTATCAATACTAGTACCTATCAATGTCATAAATATGTTAAAGATATATTATTTAACGTAAGAATAAATAAATGCGAGGTCTTTTTGACTCCAATATACTTACCTACGATTAAGAATTCTTCGAACGAGACCTTGTACATTTTATTATCTGTAATAATTGTTGCGAATGATTGTAGCGGCCAATAAAAGCACATTCAAACTACCGCGCTGTCGATATCTACCTTCACAAAATTATGCAATTGTATTAGTTAACTATTAAGTTCATTTTGCAAATACATTATATTAAATTTAACAATGGTAATATTTGTCCAATTTGGTTCAATATTCAAAAGAGTTTTTTCATAAATATAAAATATAACATACTACTAAATAACTGTACATAGTCCGCGAGGTCTTAACTGAGCTTTGCATATGTTTGAGTGTTCATATATACTGTAGGTGTTACGTCACTTGCTTGGAGTAAACCGATTTATGTTGCTGTTTGACAACCGACCTACACCTCTTGTCACCAGCAGATGAAAAAGCAGAGTGAAAGATAGTACCATCACTATCGTGTTTTTCTTGATTATATACTCATTATTTACATATTATTGATATTACTCATTATAACCCAAACGACATATCTGAAGATAGTAAAAATTATAAGTATGCAATATCCTGTGTAAAAGAATTAATAAATTTATTTTATCTTGGATTTTTTTATTGATTGAATTTTTACTCTTCTTCTATAATGATTAACACAAATGCAAAGCTTACCTTAAGAATCGCGAATTATACATTGTATCTACAAAATAATGTGTCGATTTATTCTAATAATAAAAATAAGTAAATATTTTTTTCTCTTGTAAATATTTGCTTTTGTAACGTGGAAAGCGCTTCGTTAAGTTGCCCTACTTGCAATGCCTCCAGATTTCGACGGAAAGTGGAGAACGGAGTGTCTTAACAATAGGGTCTCTTCCAGTTACGCGCGTACGTAATTGCGTTAAAGTTACTGCATGAAGCTAAAAAAATATTTGAACTGTACGGAGTTATTATGCTTAACTTTCTTTTTAAGCAAGATAATCTTTTGGATAATTATATTGTATTATTAATAATTAAAAATTGTATTTCTGGGAAATAAAAATATAATAACAATAAATTCTGTTACTTATATTGTCACTTGAAAAAAATGAGGCTAATGTTCTGTTAAAAAAAATATTATTTAATTAACGTAACTATTACGATCTATATCCGTTCTATATAAGTTATAAAAAATCATTGAACAGTTTTTATAATGCATGTCTAATTGCGTAATTTTATGACGATGTTGCCATGACTGTAACCAGCTACGGGCAAAATGGCGCACGATTGTTTACTTCTATTTGTAATTGATAAAAAATATTTCTCAGATCTTACACAATTGATATATTTTATACAATTATCAATAGATATATTTTATAAATATTTATTAGACACATTATATTTATTTAATAACGTTCTCAGTTAATTATGACTTTTAGAAAATTTGTTTTTTTTTATTAAACACTTTTACAGATAAAAAAATATTTTGTCAACCTAAATAATAATGGTGAAATCAAAGGTGGCAAAGTCAAAGAATAAAAAATTATGAAAATAATGTTATTTTATAATTATATTGTTTTGACCATTCCGATATCGGCCTATGTAAAATATTACTTATATTTCATTAATTTGTGGCAAAGACTTTATTTAAAATTAATTAATTAAGCGTTGTTGATAGATTCTATTCTATACTTCAAATTCGTTTTATAAACTACCAATACACAGATTAAAAATCATATATTTATAATTTCAAACATTTTAAAGTATGATTTAAATAAATGCCTAATTATCGCAGTATATAAATATCTAATACATATATAATATCTAATACAGTCGGATACTACTATGAACAATTGCGATTCAAATGACTTGCAGGACGTTATTCATAATAGCTATTACAATCATTGAATTGAAAAGGAAAGTGACATACTTTCGTTTATTGAATTAAAATAATTGAATATAGTAAGTACCTAACTAACTATAATAGCATAAACATAAGTTAAAAGAACTGTTAGTTGAGAAAACGCCTTTAAATCAATACATTGGGTTTATATCGCAAGGACTTTTTTTATCTTTAGGCTTCCCTAGAGGGGAAACCAGAGAGAACGCAGCGCCCAACGCTACGGTCTCTTCATGAGTACCTCTTTTGCCTCGTGCGCTTTCTATTACTTACGTGATCTTCCAGTATAATCGATATTGTTTCTAAGGTCAACCGAGGTCTTCCTCTGCATCTCCTATCACTTACTCTTCTTTTTATAATTCTCTTTCAGTTTGATCAACGTACTGAAAACTTGCAACTTAATTTTTACAAACTTAGTGACTCCTTTCATACTACTTCAAATTTAAAACCAATATTTTAAGTTAAATTGTCTATTTATATATAACGAGATACATTTTGTTATGTAGCATATTAAGATAATATTTAGAGTAAGCCCCAAAGAAAAATGTATTTGTTTCAGTTTTAAATCCACTTCAATCTTGGTGATATTATTATGTTACATGTCTCTATCATCATGCAGTACCTACTTATGCGGAAGGTAGAGTCTATTGAAGACTATCGACACGCACGTGGCTTCGGCCGCTATAACTACTTTCGTGTTCTAATAAAATCGTAATGGGCTATTATTTATATTATATATTGGTCTCGTATTTTCCTATTTAGTTGTGCAGTTGAGTTTTATAACGATGTCATGTGTAATGGATGACAAATGTCTATGAATGTTTATAAATGTTCTATAAAGATTGTTTCAGTAATGTGGCCTTGAAAGCGTCCACACGCCGATATAGTAAAATATTTTTAAATGCTTACTTAATTTGCGAACGTTGACTAAAGAATATCGTTCGGCTCACCGCTCGTAACGCTGGTCTTTCCGTAACATTGCAGTAAAATACATAACAACTTTATTGTTTCTATAAAATGGAGCAGGTCAATTATTATCAAATTTATTCTTTAACGCGTTCGGACACCGAGTATAACATTTAAAATATGGTAATTGCGAATGCTACACATTTAAAAATATTCAAACTTCATAATATATGATGCAAGTACGAGATACTTTTATGATAAAAGCCTCAAGTTAATGCAATGTGACATTTCATACGTTTATAAATAACGGAGTGCTACCTCTATGTTGGTTACCAGTTGGCAATTTTTGTATGTCTTCCTTGACCGCATAAGCGACGTGACCCTGCAGGCCGTGACGTCGCCATGTTGGATAACTATCTCGTCTATTGTTCACATTTTTCACAGAACAAGGGCGGAAGGTACAAAATTGTATTTAAAAGCAAGTAAGCGAACGATACCAGAACCGTTAATTGCATTATTGTAATATCTACTGCCAAGGCCTCTTATGCCTTCAGATAACATAGAGTCCAAGTCAAAACTATTTTCTCACAAGATTCCTAATTTCATATTGCTATGAAATTGCTTTGTATAAATATTTGGAATTGACAATACCTACACTATGATATTTTTCCCACAACGGTAAACATCAAATTGTTATTCAAGCATTATAATTATTATTAATCTTAATAAGAGTCATAACTAATATTTTAAAAGTTTAAATGATTAATATTTCATAGATTTTAGTAATCATTTTAAATTTCATATCATACAACTTCATAAATTATCCCATAGTATTATATAATAAGAGATCGAGAGAGATTGAACACTAAACTCCCTCTAGGTAGAGGGAGTTTAGTTTTAAGACACTCTGCTCTCCGCTCTCCACGCCGAATTCAAAAGACATTGCGTGTTGAATGGCGGAATTGAACGCTGCGCTTTTCAATTTCTCGAATAGGATCTCGAATCATCGAACCCACAATCCGCCATGGTTAGAGTCACCAGAAACAGACTCGTAATGGATCTATAAACAAACACGCAGCGGCCACAACGGGCCAGGCGCACTTTGATTGACATCGAAATACAGATTATGTACAGTAACTATGCACACTGACATATTCACGATTATTTATTCGGTTGTTCCGATTTAATGATCTGTGCTCGGCGGCGGGCGGCGGGCGGCGGGCGGCGCGGCGTGCTCCGAAAATAGAAAGATTAGAGCGACGGCCGACCACCTCGTTACAGATACAACTACGAGTACCACCGACAGCCGACAGCCTCGGGCGTCGACGGCGATTGACACTGTTTTAAGTACATTAATTACTTTTTAAAGCACTCCTCCGAATCAAAGTGGAACATGGACAACTATTTTGTATAATACGCACATATTATTATGACAAACTTAGATGTAATGCTCTAGACGGCATCTAATTAGGCAGCTAGTTCATGTTTTATTTATTCATATGGTTGTGACTTATTACTCATGAAATATGCATGGAAAGACGTATGGCATACAGTGTATGTATGTAGGTAGGTACTTACATGATCGTTCTATTTTCAGCTCAAAAAGGACATTGTTTTTTTTGTTTAATAACAATTTTATTTTTATATTTATTTTTTAACTATTGTATTCTATTTCATGAAGAATACAGCGATTCGCTGTCGGGTTTTTTTTTGAGAACTGTGGCATACTTTTGTGTTTAAAGACACTTCTTTTATATGAACGTGATTCGGTTTATCAAATAAGAACACCTCCAAAACCTTCTGAATTTGAAAATTGAAAGCATTATTTTGGATATCAAAATTTGATAATAAGACTAAAATATTTAAACAGTTCAATGACATCACTTGGTATCATTGACATAAAAATATTTAAGTCAATCTTCTTAACCCACTTCAAATACCTAGTTTCAACATTTTATTTTTCAAGTAACATAAAAAAAGCTAATTTATAATCCAAATTACGCAATCACGCTAAAGCCCCAGTAATTTAATAATAATATTGTATTTTAAAAACGTACACTACTTCCCTTGTAACTAAAACGATTTTTGTTGTCGTTTTTACATTTAGTTCAATTGATTATATTTTGGTTTATTCAACAAATTGGATTTCTTGTTAAGTATTTTTATGACGAAACGCACCGAGAGTAATGCGCTATATTGTACAATACTGGGCAGCTCCTTGAGTAATCTTAACACTTTCACCGCGTGAAAAACTCTTCTTATATTTCCACGTCATTATCTATACTTATAAATTTTCTTTAGTAGATATACCTATAATGTAAGAAAATATCAAATTTCTGTAATTTGCTTTTATTTTTAACCGCCATTGTTACTGCAAGTTTACCTAATAAGATAATTTTAATAATTGTATAATGTATAATGAATTATTAAATATCTGTGAAGTAGTAAATGTAATTTTTATAACTGTTAAACAACCTTTCTAGCTGAATACTAATGTTATGCTTAACATTATTATAAAATAAAAGAGTTAACGAGTCGTTGTAGCGCAGCGGCACAAAGGTGTGACTGTAACGCGACGGTTGTGGGTTCGATTATCACTGGAAGAAATGAAATATTTATTTACGTTTATATTTTCATTTCTTCGCTCTGGTGTCGAGACAAAAGGCGGCCTTGAGTTCTGCCACTCAACACGCAATGCCACGCAATGAATTCGGCAGAAAGTCGGGAACGGAGTATCTTAACACTAGGTTATCTCTGCTTACCCTGCTGTGTGCGGGAAACAGCGTGAAGCTGAGTATTATTATTAACGAAAAGTTAATATCATTAATTTAATACAGACACTTAAATATTGCTTTACTTTATTCGTCATTATATCACAACCATTTTAAGTTAACTGTAGTCATTTTAGTAGTATGTACTAAGTATGTATTACATATTATTGTGTATATATTAAATATGTTCTTTTTATTATTAAAATACATAGTTGAATAATTATTAAATATGTTTCACACGTATTATAAAATGAAGAATGAACTGAAAACGTGCACACGGCCGTCGAGCGGTCCGGCGAGCCAATGTCATGTCACCGCAGTCCACAACTATCCTCATTAGCCGCATAGGAGCGTAATGGACTCTGGTCATATACCTATTATAATATTGGAAGTACCATTCGTAATTTATATGAGGTCTGTAACAAATACAATAATCAATCTTATTCATTTCTTAGCTGCCTTTACTTGCCTTTCATACAAAATAAGGTTGTCAAAAACTATTTAAGCCTAAACCAACCATAGGTGTTATGCAATAAGTTTCACTTATCAGACTATATTATCAGTCTATATGAAACTATATGAGATTATATGAAAAAATTATATATAAGATTCTTTATTGCACCAAATTAACACATAATAAAACAGACATTGCGAAAAGACATACACAACGGTGGACTTATCTCTACAAGAGATCTCTTCCAGCCAACCCGTGGAAGTGGATAAGTGCAAAGTAGCGGGAAAGACAAGATAGTGCAGTGAAATTGAGAAAGACAAAAAAAAAATATGTACGGAGATGTAAAAATACTAATATGATTTTTAATTTTTATATGTCTGTTTATACACGCACATCTTCTGAACTACTAGAGGGATAGCTTGGGCGGGATCTAAGCTACAATTGATTTTAAAGACATCTCTTAAAGTACCATAATAGTTCAGCTCATAGAAACTATTGAGATGCGGCTTTAAGAAAAGAAGAAATAAGAAAATAGCGTGCATATTGAAAATTTAGGTCTTTGTGCTACAGCGTCTGAATGTGAACGAGAAGGTGGCTGTAATTTGAACTGGCTTGAAATTTAGATATTCTAGAGATTCCAGATATATCTACAGTATGTTTGGCGTTAGTACATATAAATAAATAATGGTACTACCATTTCTGATGACAGAGTGAAAACAAATTGTATAGTTAATTACATCATTTTTATCAATAAGTTCAACGTCCTATTTATTAAGAAAACCACTTTTAAAAACCTGTTCCTTAACTTGGGCTTTGGACAAGCGAATACAAATAAAACATTCATATAGTATGTACCATTATAATATCTATACCGTTATAATATAGTATAATAACAATATAAAGGAAAAGAACTTGTTTGGTTAAACGCGCTAACTCAGGAACTACTCAATTTGAAAAATTATTCTAATGTTGAATTATCCGTTTATCCAGGAAGACATCACGTTACGACGAATTGGACTGAGTAGTAGAGTAGTCTAATAAAGGGGGGACATAGGGTATTGTATTGTATCATTGTAAATTTTAGAAATTAATCATCTTCCTGAAGAATTTTGTTAGTTATACAATGCACAAGGGTCTGGCTGTAACTCGACGGTTGTGGGTTCGATCCCCACTCGAGGAAGTGAAGCTGAAAACGAGGTAGTAAGTAAATGTTTTCAAATATAAAGATAATAATTTATTCTACTTAAAAAACAATTATAGTTGAAAATATAATTTAATTTTTTTGGGCTTTAGAGGCTTTTGCTCTGCCAAAATTTATTCATTTCTATTGAGTACTTAATTTTACCTATTATTATAGTACCTATTCTTTATAATAATAATACTTACTCTACTGTTAACCTTATTATGGGTTAATACGTATTTTATTAAGTTTATTATACTTGTCAATGTTAAATTACACTAAGAATAGCTTAAATAAGGATACACTGCTCAATAAGCTTAATATCTTTCCGTCAAACCTTAAATGTAGCAAGAATTCAAACAGTCGTTTAAATGCTTTAGCATGACTAAATATAATCATTTTTCAAATACGTGTTCCTTATTAGAAATAATATAATTCTATTTTTTGTCTAATTTACTCAAAATATTTATGGTTATAAAAGTCATTCATTGTCAATTATTGTATCATTTCGCATTTTTATAAAGAAAACAATATTGTAGAACACATAAAAACAAGCCCAATAAAAAAAATTAAAATTCATTCAAATTTATTGTTTTGTTTGGTTTTTTTTTAATTGAATTAAACTTTTTCGTTACTGTTTATTAGGTATCTTTGTTACTAGTATTATTCTACAAAAACACAAATGTCAAATGAGAGCCAAGTTAAATGTTAAGTGCGTCGTTCTCTACGTCATCGGCCAAAGAATAGGAGATCCATATGGGTGCCAAGTTCACTTGTGACAGATTTGGTTGTGCCCAGTTTATTTTTTTGGATTTACATAATTGAGGGATCGTTTTAGCAGCCCAAGTGTTCTTAGATAGGTGACGTTAAAAAAATAATCATATCGGCTGTGGAACGCCATTGGACTTAGTGAAAATAAAATTTTTGGTTTCGTATACCACAATATGGGTATCAAATTCGAGAGCTCATCACGAGGATTTTAAAAGGTAAAGGTATATCATGATTATCATTACCATAATGAATCCTAACAAAAAAAGTGAAAAATAAAAAAAATGTTTATTTTCTTTTTAGTGCACTTTTTATGCAGTCGGTTTTAGTTTTTTTAAATATTTTTTTTTCTTGTTTATCCGACTATTCGTTTAGTATTCGGTACACGGTGTATTCGGCATCTTTTTCAATATTCGTATTCGGCCGAATTATTCGGTCATGGCGCCGAATATATTCGGTTCAAGCATTTCTATTTACTTGGCTGCACGACACAGTAAAAATGAAAGATAAAACGTCTTATGTAAGATTTAAGTTATTATTATAAATTAAGAGAGTAAACTTAATAAAATAAAGAAATTAAACTTCAAAAACTTTGAAATCTAATTCAACATATTTATTATTAACCTGTAGTTCACCAATCAACATTTCATTTAAATCTTAAATTAGCAGATATTTTTAAAATTCAAAACAATATTTTTAAGCCACAAATCAACATAATGATATATTTCTTAAAATGTAGTCTATATTTATTTTAAGCCTTAAATCAACATTTTCAATTTATAATGAACATATTTATGCTGCAGATTGTGAATAATAGACACTATGACACACATATACAGAAATATAAATAGTGTTCCTCACACTGCAGAAATTTAATATACGAGGAGCGTTCAATGTTTTTTCAGTATCGATATGATTTGGGCAGGTTACAGGTCAAGCAGTTCCTCAGCACTCTCCCCATAATAAATGCGGTTAAGAACGCACAGCAAGTCTACGCAAATCCAAAGTGTCAAGCTCTTCACAGATCATTTGTATTATTCTTTTTCTATTATTTGTGCGCAATAAAGTATAAATTAATTAACTAGACTTATGCTTTGCCCACCAATCAAAAGGACTCTGGGTTCTAGGTAGAAAACTTTCACCTGCATAACTATCTAATTCCACAGCGATTGGGCTTTTAGAATCTTCTGCAATGACAGGATTTGTCGAGGCACGTTCTTCATAACAGTTCTAAAACACCACATGAGATTCCTGTAAAAAAAAATAATATTTTGTAGAGGTCTTTCCCGGCTTGTTATAGTTACAGTTCAAAATTTTCAGGAGCAGAAAATCTCATTCTAAATAGAGGGTCTAACAATGTTGATAGGCAATTTCTAGTATATTTGGAAAATTTTTGAAATTACGTGCTTTCGGGTGGTGGTGAGGTACGGCCCGTTCGTTATCTAGCCAGCGACGACAGGTGTCATAAGTACATGTTAAAACCTGTTTCCGCCGCAAAATAACAAAGAAATCGTAAACCGAATAATTCGGCCGAATATCCGGTTCGGTAAAATTTAAACCGAATAGTATTCGGTATTCGGTTATTCGGTCAAACCCCCATTCGGCGCATCTCTCATATTTATCATCATCCATAACAATATATGATTATTGTATGAAATTATATGAAACACAATAGAAGTAATTAACAGCATTAAGTACTAATAAATTCAACGCGTATTTTAAATAAATTATATCATCATAATTATCATTTATTACGCACGTTATATATTCTACATAGGTCGTTTAAAATTTTAAATTTATTTTAATTAAATTCTATAAAATCATGAAGGTTGGTTTAATATTTAAATCATAAATTTGATTTATCATTCATTCATTACGTCATGCCGAACATAAAAATTACCTATAGCAATCTATATATATATATTGTTTATAATTGAGAAATCTGCGACATTTTTAATTTATCTTATATAGATGTGGTCAGCAAATGTCAAAACCTATTTTTCAATCAATGAAGTGTTCACAAGAAGCCCTGTAAAGTCCTGAATTAACTATTGGACAACTTTTTCTTTTTAGTTTTTGGTTTTATGGAATCGGTTTTATTGTGTTTTACCCGATTTTGCAACTCAAAGCAGGGCAAAGTATATATTAATGTATATTTGTCTCTATGTAGCGTTATATATTGACCGATTTCGATTATTTTCACGATTTTTACTTTTTTTATATAATATTTATTTATTTAAAAAAAAACATTAAAAACACGACAGTATTAAAAATATAATAGGTAGGTACAAATACGGTATTCAATAACAATTATTATGATATTTACATGACTTTTCATTTTAATTGAGAAGGTAGGATTAATAATTAATGCTATTTTAACATCCATTCTTGCTAGTTTCCAAATTTATAACAGTTTTAATTTTTGATATTTCGTTATGGGGGGATAGTAGATAGCAGTGATTATCTACTGTTAGTGAATTGTAAAAGCGAGTTCAAATCCCCACGATATTAACTACCTCAAGGAAAAAATAAGAGTTCGTCCAACAATTCGTTATTAGGGTTAAAAGATTTTAACAAACGTCCTAAACCTTAGCATAATCAAAATTTAAGTTATAAAAACAATTAAGTAAATCTGTTTCTCGCATTATCCCGTACACGGCAGAGTAGACAGAGAGAACCTAGTGGAGACACTCCGTGTCCCGACAACAGAGTCGTGGCGCAGGGGCACAAAATGTGACTGTAAACTCGACTTGTGGGCTAGACAACATGGCGTTGTTGTCTAGTGGGGATCGAACAACAACAAAAAATTTAGAAAATTCAATAAAAAAAGTTGTTGCAATTTTGTCAAAATATATAAGATGTTTTGTAATTCCTTTATTATAGAGATTAGACATGTATTGTACATTACCAATTTCTATAATATGGACTATTTTACGACAAACACCTACATATATTGAAGTTATTAAGATGAAACTTGTTTGAATTCAACAATTATATTTCCAACTTTAGTTATATAAAACACGTAACAGTAACTAAAAAAGAAGCCCTCATTCGCACGCATATTCTCACGTTTTTCTGTATTACTTAATTTTGCATACTTTTATCTGAGACCGCTTATTATGAAATTAATTAAAGGTATCAACATTTTTCAAATTCAAATCTTCGTTGATAGGATGGGACGTAATGTACGAACGCTGAAAAGTTTTATTTAACGCAGATCGCTCGTGCTTAAGGCAAATGTGCCGAATGAACGAATCAAGCTTTTCTGCCATATTAAAACGAATTATATTCTCTAAAGGCTTCTACAAACTGACAGCGCTGGAGGTCAGGCTCCTTCTGGCAAAGCCGGTACGTCCTCCTTTGGCACTTCCCGAGTTCTTCAGGTATTACGTGTTAAATGGCGAAACTCAACGCCGCACTTTGCTTCCTTACCAGAGCGAGGAAATTAATAAGTATATTAAATATTTCATTTCCTCGAGTGGGAATCGTATCATCGTAGTGTTTTAACATTAGTTTCCCTCTACCTATCCAGCTGTGTAGGATAGGATAGGATACATAATAATATGGGCTCTTTTTACATAGTCAACTGATTTTTTTGAACTTATTTATTATATTTGGACTTGGTGATTAGATTTAGGATCTTAAAAATATTTCTGGTGATCGTCTAAATTGTACTGATTCTCAGTAGGTACGTGAAGAAACAGTACTATATACTGAAATGTTTCTAGAGCATTCTAGTCCTAGTATATTTATGTGATATTGATTGCAGCTATGTTTTAGTCGCATGTTATTAATGACGTTGTTACGTAAACGCCTTTCCCCAAGCGCGATGGCGGACGCCCGCACTGACGTTGACACAGACCAACGGATATCAGTAACACTTAACTATATTAGATTCAAACTAAACATTACAAAATTTAAAAAATTGCACGCGCGTATTAATTTAGAAGACATCATAAAAAGGGTACATCGAGCAAAAGGAATATAATATATATTTTAAAATAGCAAAAAATTAGCACTGATTTTAAAAATCACAGATATTAAGATAGGTATAAAAATTATATGTTTATATATAGGTATTTATAAATATATAATCTATATATATAAAAGGACTTGTCCTCGCTGGACTGGAGGTAAGACGCACGCACAGCCGTAACCGCTGTGCGTAGAAACGTGGAATTTGGACAGATGTTTACTTTCGTAATCTGGACATCCACTAAGAAGGGATTTTGAAATTTTGATTGATTTTATAAAATTTGAAATTTAGATTTTTAAAAGTATTTAATTGAACACGTGTTTCATCGTTTTCTAGAATTCTTCCCCTAAGGGTACAAATAAGGGGTTGAAAGTTTGTATGGAAAAATCTTTAAATCGCTACTGATTTTTATAAAATTTTAAATATTTCGTTGAACACATGTTTTATGGTTTATTAGAATTCACCCCTAAGTACGCAAGCGAAGCTGCGCGCGTCCGCTAGTTTATAATAATATAATAGACTAGCGGCCTGCCCGCTGTTTCGCCTTACATGGGACGGGTACTCGCGCGCGGTTGGAGCTATAGTTTTGAAGTCGGTTTTTTTTAATTAATTTAAATAAACAATTCGACTTAATGACCTCATTTAAAGTAACCATTTTCTGAGACTTTGTTTTGTTAATTTTGATAAAAAGTGTGATTACTTTAGTAAAGTCTTGTGAAAATAGAAAAACAAAGAGTACTTTCATTTTAATGTACATATTCTTTATGAGATTAATTTCTCAAGCCGTCACCTTTAGGTTTAGTTGACAGCTTATAAGGTATATTTAAATCTCATAATACGTATAATTAACTAAAAATTACGTACATATAATTAAATGTATTGAACTTTCTTCTAAATTTTCATGTGTAACAGTTGGGCACAGGGGACATAGGTTTGTTCACTCTAATCTCAGAAACGGCTTTACCGATTTAAATACACTTTTCACTATTAGATACTGGCAAGCTTCGCTTAACATTTATTGTTTGTTTTATTACAATCGGTCGGTAAATCTAATTACAAAAAAGTTATTTCACACAACTGGTTTATTGAATTGGCGATATCATCAATTTTGGATGTTTTGTTGCTTGCAATAGCATAATAATAATTAGTAAAAATATAATTTGGATGATGTTAGAAAAAAAATGGCATTTTATGGCGATAAAAAACAATGTATTGTAAGTTTACCTTATTTCCATAGAACCAATCTCATTAACGAAATTTTCAAACATGATATTAAGTATTTACATATTTTCTTTTTTTTGTTATATTTTGGTTGTAATTATCTACTTATACCTGCGTACAATAAAAATTGAAGGGTCTGTTTGTGATTTCAAAATAAGTGTGTTTTTTTATGTGTATAGGTATACTTATTTACACGATACCAAAAAAAAAACAACAAATTTTAAAATTTGTCATATTATATCTATCTGTCTTGCTGTTACAAAATGGCGAATTATATATTCATTTAAAACACTCTTATCATGAGTATCAAATGAAACAAAGTGTTTAGTTCATTTATTATATTCTTATTTAGTAAACTTAATTACAATAAAACCTTTTCAATATATTTTTTTACTTCATTCATTTATGTTAACTTTCATAAGAAAGTCTTGTCTGTAAAGGAATGTGAAGTGCCTTGAGAATTGATTTGTTTATTTATGTAATCAAGAGATAAAACGATACGTGTCTAATTACCAAGCTCTACGTGCTGGATTTTTTGCTGCTTTTAGCATACGAATAACGTTACCTAACATATGATGGGTATAGTTATACTGCTATACCCTATTCAGGGAGCCGTGAGATAAAAGGTAAACAGACCAGCAAAAGGTTACTCTACTTTATAGGTCACAATTTATAGAGTTAATATGTTTTATAAATATAACTATGTAAATAATACACTGATAGCACCGTAAATACTATCTTCTATAACGCTTTAAGCTAACGCTAACAAATATCATAAATGACTTAAATTATTTATGTAACTTTTATTAATGATTTATATTAGTAATGATTTACTTGACATGTTCAAACACCCAAACGCAAATCGAAAGCATCTTATTCTCAAATCTCGAACACAATTCAATACTAACAAATTATAGAGTCAATATATATATTTTGACATTTAAATATACTTATAACCGTTTATGTAAATCAAAGTTAGAAATGTAAATATTGTTTATTTAAATTTATAAATAAATTGTATTGTTTAAATATTAGACCACTTACCACCCTTTATCATCGTTTACTTTGTTTGTTTTCTTTATTTCCCTTTTGTCTCAAGATCAAATGAATGGACTGTAGTAAATATTACAAGCATTAATATAAATTATTTTTTAAATCTTTTATTTTGCATAAATATTTTTTTTTTATGTTTGTATATAAGTACTATAAAATTATTACAATAACGTAGTCGCTCAGAATTACTTTTGATAAAAATCTTTTTATTTTTTACACTTGAATTGTTGAATTAAGAGAGAGTGAAATACATCAAATGTGTACCGAAGTTGTAAAGTCGTGGTTTCGTTTCTAACACTTCTATATATTTTTTCGTTTATTTATATTTTATACAATATTTAACCTGCGATTTTGCTCTCGTTGTCCAATGGAAATAACAAAGAGTTAGGTGAACATGTTATATTTTCTCTACATTGATACGACGAATTTCGTCATATATAAATATATATATATATATAATATATTCGTTATTGCACATAAAAACACATAAGAAATACAAAATTAAAAGTTTAGTTAGCAAAGGTGGGCTTATTTCTAAAAGAAATCCCTTCCAGCCAACCAATGGAAGTGGACGACTGTCAAACAGCGGGATGAGAGTACAGTGCAGTTATCATTAGAGAAAATAACTAAGAAATTAAAAATATCTCAGTGACAGACAGACACACAGACTTACTTTTGCATTTATATTTTTTGCTAATGTAACAAAAATTGTAAGTATTATTAAAGTAACTACTAGTAATATTATAAGTAATCGTTTTAGAATTACCAAATAACGTCCGGTTTGTTAAAATCACATACATATATTATATGTTTACAAGATAATTAAAATAAAATGACTTAATTTGGTCTTTGGCAGGATAATTTCTATGTTCTACTTTTCGTTCAGCAACGGTCTTGCATAAAATAAACTTTATATATATTCATATACCTATTTAAGTAAATACTCCATTATGTAAAGTCTAATATCAGTCACACTTTCTAATATTTTTAATTTTCTAGTCATTAACTAAGTAACAGTTTAGGATATTTAACAATTTAAATTTGTTTTAACCACGATTCTTTTAATAGGTATATTTTGGTATGTTGTTAGCCTGCCCTTTTTAAGCGAGGATAGTAGCAGTGCCTGAGCTACTTTTAGTTGTCTGCTGTGAAAGCAGGTTCAAATCCCCACAATATTAGCTCCTTCAAGGAAATGATAAGATTGCGTATTTTTTTCTAAGCATATGAGCTCGGCTTTTGTAGAGTAGTTAAAACTGTGGTTTCATTTAAGTACATCCTTTTTTTTAATTCTAATAATTTGATCAAAATGTATCAAACAATTTAGAGTAAATCTTGTCTCAGTACATGAAATGTTTATTAAGATAAAGATTACATACATAATATTAAATTATTTTATTTTGAAGTGCCCACTTAATTTTGTCCTTGTAGATATTTGACTTACTTTCAAAATAATTGTAAAAGCTCAACAAATTTATAATATTTGTGTTATTTTTAGAAACATAAATACAGTGATTTCAAATTTCCTCCGATATGATTAAACAAAAAATACTTTTTCCTATTGTGTCCACTTATTTTTGTCGTGCACTGCACCTACATACATAGACTAACAAACACGTTACTCTACTTAGCGTGCCGCAGTCGGATAAAAAAATATAATAGATATCTACATAATCGTGAGTTGAGATTTTTATTTCTTTATACAATAGCAAATTAACTCAATTAATCAAATAGTGTAAAAGAATACTAGTATAATATACGAGTATGTTCTATAAAATTGACAACTAATATAGATAATATATTATCTTCCGAAAGTTGGATAACAAATAATGGCTTGGATTGCGCGGTCGCAATCGTAGTGATGGCGATACAATACAGAGGCCCTGAGCCACATTCGGCTCGTTAACGCACGGGCAGTGCCGCAGTCTCGTGGACGATATCACTTCTCTTTGTTAAAAGCACTCTATCATTTATATTTACACTCAAATATTGTTTATTTTTTTAATAACACAATTAATGGATAACTTAATAATATACGCAATATATTTCATTTGTTAAAAATTATTATATAAGTATTATTATTTTAATAAACAAACCAAAATGCTCATTTCGTTGTGGCTTATATCGTACAGGTACTACCACCAACAAACATTTAGGACCTGTTACTGCAAACGTTCGATTAAATGTTTCAAGTCACTTCACATTACGAACAGTTCGTATAATTTTAAATCAGATTTGCGTAATAGTTAGCGAGCTGAACCTTACAGATACCTGTTATTTGCGCTTGGAGCAAGTGACAGTAATATCGTAAGGAAGGAAATATTGACCAAGTCAAATAATTATTTCACTGAAAGAGAATTATAATATTATTTTAATTAATTAATTTTATTGGTCGTAAAATTTCATTGATTAGCAAGTCCGTCGTGGTACAGTGGCACAAGTGTGTGACTGAAAACACTACGGTTGTGGATTGGATTCCCACTCGGAGGAATGAATAACTTAATATTTTCATTTCCGCAAGGAAAAGCGCGGCTTTGAATTTGCCACTTAACACGCAATGCCTTGAAAATTCTGTTCTCTCTGCCTACCTTCCCTTTATGTGGGTACAGCGTGAAGCAATAATTAATTTATGTATTTTATTTAAAATTTTATTGGTCTAACACAATTACTAAAGAAAAAAACATTGTCTAAAGTTCGTTGTAACTTTAGACAATGTTTTTTTCTATATGAGATTATATGAGATATTAGTGGCACTGCGTGGCTTCGTCCGCTTGAACTATATGAATTATTTAAAAAATATATTAATTATTTTAATATCTATCTATACTGTTATGCATTTAATAAATCGTAATTCCAAACTTTTAAGATCTTATTTGATTTTAAGAATAGAAAAATGTTTAGTTATTTCACATCTATCTGAGTAGACAGACGGCATTAAGGTACAAATGCGGTTTTTGCTGCCGGTAAAGGTAACCACAACCGCCTTTAATAAATAGAGATGATGATCTTTAAAAAACTGAACGTATTTTTTTGAATCATAGTTAACACTGCCATTAAAATATCTAATTATATTTAAATTGTTTGAAAAAATATTAATATTATTTGTTATTGTTACAGGGAACAATACATTTTTAATGTATTCGAAGTGATCGTTAGTACGCTTGAAACGAAGTTACAGAGGATTGAAAACCTTGACAAGGCAGTGGAACATCTTATGAGAAGAGTAGAAGCTTTGGATTCAAGAGTCAATGACAATATTCATAAAACCGACGCCATTATATCTAAATTAGGAAATTTAGACTTCAAACTATTTAGTCAGTTAGGACAAAGCGAAGAAGATGTTGTAACTGAAAATGCCAACAAAAAAAATGAAAATAAACTTAGTAATGCACAATTGTTAGACAAGAAATTAGAATCATTAGATCAAAAAGTGTCAGATATAGATTCTAAGTTAGTTGGAATAAAAACACAAATAGATACAAATTTCCTACCAGCCGACGATATTAATGCGGAAGCAAGCGAAAAGAAGCCTGTTAATCTAAATGTAATAGAAATAGCGAAGGGGCTTAATTCAGAAGTGGTAAATGAAATTACCAAAAAAGTTGATCAACTAAGATCATCAATGTCAACAGTCGATCGGAAACTTCAATTTCACATAAATTTGGTGTCCGAGAATTTAGGAAAAGTTCTTTATATGATGGCCGACGTACATGCTGCCATAGTAGAGCCCGAATCTGCCTCGATAAATGTTAACAACTTATTCAAAAATCGTACAGCATCCAGCACTCCTGCCCCTGTATCCAAATCTAGCAAAATTGACAATCTTGTTAATAAAATAATCCCCATGATGAGTGTTTCTGAAAAAATGGATGAAGTCTGGGACGTGGTTGTCGGTACAAAGAGCTCGGTTGATGACCTAGTCCCTAAATCTGATGAACTTCTTACACAAACTCAACGACAAGAACGAGCAATTGGCCAAATTCATAATGACTTACGTGTAAAAACAAATCTGATTATTGAAAATTTAGACATGGTAGAGAAGCGTTTAAAAAAACAGGAAGATGATGTGGCGACTCTTGCACAGCGACCAGTTCCAGCTGAACTTCTTTTGGATCCCACTATAGATAGACTTGTGGAATATGCACCCAACAGATACAGAGTGGATGAGCCTTCAACTGACCCTATAACCACAGTCGCCTACACTACTCCTGCAACTTCAACTGTTAATAACAGGTGAAAAATTTATCTATTTGAAGCTTTTGATTTCTTGCGAATGTTTTTATATTGCGACGATATACAAACTATATATACAAACTAGCGCGCAGCGAAGTTACGATAGTTACTATTAAAACATTTTTAAATATCATATTTCATGTCAATTAACATCTTTTATCTGTAATATCTATTTATTAAGGTGCATTTAAAGTCTAATAATTATGTCACATTCAGCCCGAGCATCCCGAGCATCCCGACCAATTCGAGTACAAGTCCAACGAGTGGTACCGTGATAGTGACGCCAACAAGTACGGGCAGCAGTGCCGGTCCCACCAGCCCGCGCCCCACGAGCCGCAAAGGTGGCATCATCTTCCCTAGTGTCAAGAACAAACCCATAATTGGCAACAATACCTTTGCATCGGAGATTGTCGCCAATTATAAAGATGTTAAAGTAAGTGGGAGATATAAATTTCATTAAGATAAATTAATTGGCGAAAGCGATTCTAAAAATATTCTAACAATGTTTGGCCATGCGAATACGCTGTCTTGAATTTTTATATTGCACTGAAACATACATTGTAAATATATAATTATAAGCAAAACTTCTTTATTTCAGCTAAAAATATGTTAATTAAACTTGCTTGCGTGTTATTTTAATTAAGCCATTACTTCTCCATAATTAACACATTGAATTTACTTACTTATAAATATCATAGCGAATAGTCGTTTTGCATTACTTGAGAATTTTTATGTATCTAGTACTAGTCTCTACAAACACTCCACCGAATTCCCCCTCACATTTATATGTTATCATCATAGTAGTCAAAAGTCACGACAAGGTTATTTGTATACGTCTGGATTTATTTAATTAATAAATAACTAGTATACATTTAAGTAATTTATTACACTTATTATTTGCATGCATTTGCATAAAGTAAACGTACTATTAAAATTATTAATTCAAATATGCAATCTTTCTAATCCTATTGAATTTATCTAAATTTGATATAAGGTATATAAATATGTCAAATATACATTAACCCACGTCGGTCGTTTCATATGAAACGGTGTTATTTTGTCGGAATTTTAATCAATGCCGTTTCTAGTTTGCCATAGAGCGACTGTAAGCTGCACATTCCAAATCTGTTTACTGCACCAAGTACGCACTACAGTTACCATTTAAGTCCCCTGGTGTTGTAATAAGGAACAAAATGCAATACTCTGTGTAGAGATATCCATTCACTCGACCACATCCTGGCAACCACTGGAAAATGAATAATTAAAACCGAAACAACTAATTTAATACACTTGTCTATTGCCCCAATCCCCTCGGTTGCCAATCTATTGACCAACTTTAATGCGTATCAAATTTAGAATATTATTTGAATTCAATATCATTATATCTACAGTATGTATTTAATATGTTTATAAATATTCTTTATACATAATGCATTTGGTTAATTTGTAGTACAGTTTTTATATTAATTATATTCTATTAGTTCAAAAAACTTGTCAAGTGCAAGTTGTAGGTCAACTGGATCGCGATCTATAAAAAAGTAAAATTAAAACTTAACTTAACTAAAACTTAAGTTTACGTATGAAATCTTTTTGTATGAAAAGATAATTTACAAATATAAGCTTTTAATGTTACTTTTATGATATACCTATAAATTTTTCTATTTTTTGATTTTTTACTTTTGTTTGTAATATAAGTTCACTTTTTACTAACGGAAGGGTTTCATAATTGTGTATTATGAGAGTTATTATTAATAAATAATATAATTATCTTCTAAAAGTATGAAAAATTGCAAGAAGAGTAATCAAACAACTTTAAGCAATTATACATATATAAAATGAAAAAACTCGACAAGCACGAGTCGGGCTCATCATCGTGGGTTCCGTTCAAAAATTGGAGGTCTCGAGCATTTTCTGAAATTCAGACTTAGCTTATCCAAAGCTCTATCATCTGATACCTCACTTGAACTAGCGGCTTTAATACCAAATTTGGCCCCCTTTTAAGGCTATTATTTTTTCGGATTTAACCACAATTATACAACTTTCAGATTTTTCCTGAACTAGTACTACCTGTAGATGCTATTTGCCAAATTGATTAATTCTAGGTCAACAAGAAGTACCCTTTTAATTTTGATTCCATTTATAATGTCGAAATACGCGTTTTTTGCGATATAAAAGGCCATATCTGCATATTTCTGGTGCACGGTAAAACTCTAATTGAGTTTATGATTGCACCTTGCATTTGAAATCTTTGTATCAACCTATCTACTATTTAAATCAATAATAAATTAAGTAAATGTAGAAACACATATTTTTTCAGGAAATTATGGGGCCGTAAATCTAGATATGTGATTTGAATTTAAATATATCCAAGCGATGCTGAGATAAGTGCTCTTGACAGACAGATAAATAGACGGATTACAAAGTGATCTTATAAGGGTTCCTTTTTTCCTTAAAAGGTACGGAACCCTAAAAATGATAAAGGGAAAATATTTTTTAATATTTATTCAATGATATTGCCTCAAGCTGTATCCCGCACACATCAGGGTAGGCAGAGGGAACCTAGTGTTAAGACACTCCATTCCCCACCTTCTGTTGAATTCTGGAGGCATTGCGTGTTAAGTGGCAGAACTGGAAAAATTATTTGATTTTATTTTTCAATGACACTTGCACTTGGCAGTGCTCCTCGATTTTTATTTTCATTTTGATAATATGGCATTTTGATAAGTTGTCTTCTGATCAATTTTGATTATTGCTATATGATACTAAAAATATCTCTCTCATCTTATTGACAACTGTAAGGTTAAGATGAATAGATTAAAGTAAGAATATGCAAAATCGGTCTATTTATTGGCTCGGAGGCCTAAACTGAAATTTGCATTTGTGTAACGGAAAGTGTAGTAGGTGTAACGTCGCGATGTCGTGCTTGATTTAAAACTGCTTATACTGCTTTTTTGTTACCCTCAAAATTTTTAACGCTTATCCCTTATTCGACGTAACTAAACCTCCTGTACAAGCTGGTACCAGCACGTGTCTTCAACTTTATATTTTTTTGGTTCATCTTATTAAAAGTGAAAGAAAAAGCGGACACGATCATTGTGCAAGCAGCAGTTCCATACTGAAGCTGTCAAGGAAAAGAAAGCGAATTTTCAATGCTGTTCTTCGTGATATAAAACAACGATTAATTATTAACACCAACGACACATTAGACGAGACTGAAAATTATGAATATGTCCTATGTAGAAAAATCTATGAATATTCATCCGAATGCAAAAAGTAGCTTAAGCCTCGCGGACTGTACGAGTATATAGACTGATAAACACATTACCCCCTTTACATAGCGTAGTCGGGTGAAGTGTTAATGAATGCTTAAAATGTTAAACGTAAAGTGAATGATAATTTTTATTTATTCATATATACAAAAATTACTAATTAATTATATTAATTACGCAAATTGTTATTTTCGAGTAAAAAATATTATATTTAAAAAAATCCAATGTATTTTCATTGTCATCTTATATAACTGGCGTGCTATAAACAATTTTACTGAATTACGAAGCGAGTTTAATATAGGTATTGAAAATAGAGCTACAAGCAGTGTGCTAAGAACTGTGCACAACAAGGAAAGTTGATATCGTTACGTAAATCTGGTTCGTTCTCAATACACTTATTTAGCACAAAGTTTAGTGCTTTTCGCGACTGTCAGAGCAAAAAGCCGTTCCCACCAAGAAACTGCCACCAATGATTACAGCATTATTGTTGACATATGGAACTTACGAGTTATATATAATTATGTGGAGTTACCGTTACCGTTACTGTATATAATTATTTAGAGGCCGTCGCGGCGCAGCGGCACAAAGGTGTGACTGTAACGCGACGGTTGTTGGTTCGATCCCCACTCAAGGAAGTGAAATATTTATTTCCGTACGTCCATTACTACGCTCTGGTGCCGAGGCACGGCGCGGCGTTGAGTTCTGCCACTCAACACGTAATGCCTCCGGAATACGGCAGAAAGTGGGGAACGGACACTCCGTTAAGTTACGTTAAATTATCTACTATTTATTGCGCAGCGTAAAGCGAGCGTTCAGCACAGAGTGCTAATTCACGTCATAAATATACTATTAAACATCCAATAAACAAATGATAAGTAGATATATTCTGTTTATTAGTAGGAAATTGAAGGACCGAGTATCTCAACACTAGCTTTCCTCTGCTTACTCCGCTATACGCGGGATACGGCGACAATTTGATTTTTTTATTTTTTATTTTATGAATCACACACATTTACCTACTAAGCTACGATAAAAATATATAAGCGAAATGTTTACGAATTAACAAAATATCTACACATTTTTTTTATCTACAATAAATTTTATTATCCTTTCAGGGTTACTCTTGTGTTGATCTGTTGAACGCCGGCATGCGAGAATCTGGCGTTTACTACTTGCAGATACGAGGCACCACGTACTGGTTCCTCAAAGTCTACTGTGAACAGAACGTCGCTGACGGTGGATGGACGGTACGCATTCATGTTTATTAAGGCGACAGAGGTCAGTCGTGGACCAGAGGCACAGAGTGTGACTGTAAAACCGACTGGTTGTGGGTTCGATAAAAATATTAATTTAAATTTCTATTTCCATTTCTCCCTCTGGTGTTGAGGCAAAGCGCGGCGTTGAGTTCTGCCACTCAACACGCAATGCCTCATGAATTCGGCAGAAAGTGGAGAACGGAGTGTCTTAACACTAGGTTCCATCTGCCTACCCTGTTGTGTGCGGGGTACAGCGTGAAGCTGATTTGATTTATAATAAGACTAACTATAATGACACTAAACAACTAAAACTAAAACGCCTAATTTCTTAAATATCGATTACAAAATTTTTAATCTAACTTATTGCAAAATTTTCGATGCAATTATAAATATAAATAAATAAATAAATACAAGGTTGTCAGAAGAAAAAATAAACTTAGAACAAAAATGTGCCAATATTTTTATCCCGATGTCGATTTCTATTATTCTTATTTAAAATGCTCTTTTTATTCGATTATAAGTATTATTATTATGAAAAAGTAGTTAAATAAGTATTTTAGCAGCAATAGAAGTTTCATGCTCTCAAAATTAAGATAAAAATTCTCAAATTTATTGTTGTTTTTTTTATTGTTACTCCATTCCTATTGGTCTTAACATCACAGCCTTTAACCTGTAACCTTCACAGCCTTTAACCTTCCTCGCTAAATGGATTATCCTAATCTATAAGATTTTTTCAATTAAAACTAGTAGTGGTGGCAGTATTCTCCTATATTAATATAGATATAGATTAGGATAGATATAGGCATGCATATGGATAATATAGAAGTGTGACACCAAAGTTTAAACTATTGAATAAATAAATTAGTCTGCTAGAATTGAATGCATATTAGAATATTATTTGTCGCCCGCAACTTCGTTTGCGTGCACTTTATGATTCCTTCATGTTACTTCCATTAACTACATTGTGTATGAGTAGTTTCAAAAATTAAATAATTAACAAACAACTAAAAACCCAACTGCATTAAACTAAAAAGAAAAATAAAGCCAATCCTAATGGACAATTCCTTTGGGATTAACAATCGGGGCCCAATTAAATTTTATTGGGCCCCTTGTGAAGTTTTATAATAGGTCCCTAATGTTGTAAGTATATTTATTGAATTTCGTTGATATTATTAACCAAGTTAATAACGGTTACAAATAACTGTTAGTTGACTGTGAAAGCGGGTTCGAATCCCATAGTAATTGCAAATCCTTCGATGAATACCCGTTTTCACAACAAACCATAAAAATGGTTCATTGTTCAAAGTTCACACCCTTCTTTCACAGTAACTAATGCCTGCAACTCACATGCATTTGCAATAAAAATACAAATAAATAATATAAAATGTAATACAGGTAATTCATCGGCGTGATGACTATGGGATACCAGCGGAAAATTTCAACAAAGACTGGAGTGACTACAAAAACGGATTTGGTGACCCCAGCAAAGAATTCTGGTTGGGCAATGAGAACATTTATATGTTGACTAATAATGATGACTATATGTTAAGAGTTGAGCTGGAAGACTTTGATGGTAATAAAAGGTATAAAAAAATTTTCGTATATGTCGACATATATTTTAGTTAATATTAAATTAAATACTTATTTGTAAAATATAAACGTACTGATGGTATTTAATTATTAAACTTTAAATTAATTTGTATATTTTTACCCTGACGCAAAAAAAGAAGTGTTATAAATTTGATTTGTAGCTCTGCTGTAGCTGTAGCTCCTCAATTAAATCAAATTTTGATCGGAGGTTTTTAAAATTTTACATTTTGCTAGTTCAAATTTTTACGCTACCCTGACTTATGTACTTGTCGCTAATGATCTATGCCAACGGTATATTATGCTATGTCTTATTTATATATTTTTCTTCATATCTAAGAATATAGTAATAATTAATTAATTCTTATACCTAATTGATGATTTTTTAATAAATATTCTCCTTATATAGGTATGCACAGTATTCGCACTTCAAAATATATTCAGAAGCGGAATATTACAAATTGGAAATAGATGGATACGAAGGCAACGCAGGCGATTCCCTGAATGACCCCTGGTACGGGTCTAACAATAGTCCCTTTTCAACTTATAACAGGTAATTGAATCTACATATTTTGTTTATTTGCAAAAAATTACAGCAATACAATATATATAGGTATACAAAATCGATGCTTTTATTTGCTTAAGTTATATTGTGGAAATTATTTAAAACAAGATACAAATCGACTCCTAAAGCTAAACTAGTACTTCTAGCTGAACTGTGTCTATGTAAACATAGAGTCGATGCTTCAATACCAGTCAAGGAAAAAATACCTTTAGTACACGGAAAAAAAGCTAAATAAATATTTTAAAAATTATACCAAATTGGCACCGGCTCCAAAAATGATAATTAAAGATGATAAAATGATGATTAAAGTTGTCTCGCCACTCGCGAGTTTAAACATTTTTGTTTTACCTCACTATCCCGCAGGTTCTTGTGTTAAGAGTTCAACCACTCCGCTCGAGACTACGTGTTGAGTGACTGAAGTCAACGCCGCATTTTGTCTTGTTACAAGAGCATTATATTTTAATATACATACTGTTAAAAATATTCATTAAAACATAAATTATATTATAATTACAGAGACAACGACAGGTCTTCGTTGAATTGCGCGTCTATGTTGAAGGGCGGTTGGTGGTGGAAATCATGTGGACGCGGCTTAAACGGTCTCTACCTGCACGACCCTCAAGATCTTACAGCACGTCAAGGTACGTTCAATGTACCTTTACTATGAGCACAACTTTTTGTGATGAACATTTTTTAACAAAAAATAAGTATTAGTTTGTAGGTATAACTATTTAAATGGAAAGAACCAAACGAAATACAACGTGAAATCTTCAACGATACATTAAAATTCCTAAAATAAAGTACAGTCGAATTCATAGCCTCCGTTTCTTACAGAAGTCGGTTAAAATTGCATGCAATTTCGTTATTAAGATTAACATTTAAAAGATTTATTATTTTATCATTTCAGTTTTTTATATGGTTCACTTTTTATAAAAAAATTTTTTTTGATAATTCTTACAAAGATTTGCTTAACCTTGTGTGTGCTACTTAAGACAAATCAAAGTTAATATAATAAATATGTATTTAGCGACACTCCTAAGGACAGACAAATCGATGACGATGAATAAGAATTATCAGTAAATTTATTTAATCAAAACATACCACAGTGAGAATCTATTGTCCCTAAGGAGTCCTGTAAAATTAAAATGGGCTCAGCTGTCAGTGAACCCTATTATTGCTGTTGTTTCTTTTATTTTAGCTTTTATGTGTGGTTTATAATCCCGCGCACAGCAAGGGAACTTAGTGTTAAAACACCCCGTACCCCTTTTTCCCCGAACCGCTTTGGTTTCGACACCAGAGCAAAGCAAGGAAAATATAATATAATAAATAAAATATAATATAAATAAATATTTCTTTCTCAAGTGGGGATCGAATCCATAACCTGTCCGTTGTCTACACACTTGTGTCCCTCCGCCACGTCTGGCCTCATCTGTTAATATACCCTGGGATCCGGCCGTTGAATCCTGCATAAACGAGTTTTCTTAATTAAACCTATATTAATGAATAATACATGATTAGTAGAACAGATTACACCTGGGTTGCCTGGAAGAATCCTGCCGCAAT
>DWNA01000044.1:0-56777 GCA_018249835.1 Heliconius besckei | reverse complement strand
GGGAGTTAGGACACCATTCTTACGGACTGGATGAGGATGTAAGAGTGGCGGCTCGAGGATCCGGGGTCGCGTACCCGTATGCCCACAAACAAATATCGGACAGATATTAGTCAGGACATCCTCTGGAGTAAAATTGGTCATTAGTATACGAGCTAATATTTACCTAGATACAACTGTAAAATACCTACTACTGTGGAAAAGGGAACGTAACAACCATTATCCACCTTCAAAATAGGATAATAATTGAAATAACACTACTTATATTACGGTATATATTAAATAGTTAATTTAATTTTCATATTTTTATATTCTTTTCTTGTATTATTTTCGTAATTGTAAATTATACAATTTAATTTATAAGCTAAAAGAAAATAAATATCATTTTTGTAGAAATCAGAGGTATTGAGAACAATACAGTGAGCGTCACTTAATAGCCGTAGTTGCTGTAAATAAAACTTCTTTGCAATTATTTGCCTTATTGGAAAAGTCTTTGACACTTGTAGTGTCAAGGTGAGATTTTAATGAGAATGAACATTTATTAATACTTCAATGTATATTTATGTTTTTATATTTTACCAACGATTTAATTTAACTTTAAGCAATGTAATATAAACGCGCTAGATTTTAGCCAGGTCAAGGTTGTTGTTTGGGCATTCCATTTAACTATGAATTTTCTTTAATATTATTTTATTTAACATTTAAATTGTAAAATAAGAAGCCTATTTTCACGTATTATCCATATATATATATATATATCCATATATATATATATATATATATATATATATATGGTCCATGTATACAGTAGATACTTTGATCGAGAGATTATTAGGTTTACCTTCAGTATACTCACGTCGCACGGGGCTTGCAGTAAGCTTTGGATTCTGTGTAAAACCGGATGTGGCATACAATATAAAACCTTTATAGCTGAACATTTATATGAATGTATAAGATTACATTGAAATAATTTTCCCTTTTATAATTATAATTTATAATTACTTGTACAGAACGTATTTTATACGAGTAAATAAAATAAATTTAAGAATATCTCATTAAACTTATTTATACAGTTACCAAAAAAGTAAATTCACATAAATTTAAAGTATTTGTGAACATGAACATAAAAAATAAATATTTCTTAACTATACAGATATTCTCTTATCTGAATAAACTAGCTATTAGTTATTTTTTCCCATTAAGTACGTTACGTTACAGAACGTCACAGAACCTAGTAGTAAGGCACTCCATTCCCCACTTTCCCCCGAATCCTGGAAACATTGCGTGCAGAGCGGTGGACCTCCACGCCGCGCTTTACCTCGACACCGAAGCAAAGAGAATGACAATTTTTAATAACTAAGTATAATAATTGAAATAAAGTTCCATAATAAAAACAAACCATCGTTTTAATCTAGTACTCCAGCACTCTCTACGTTAGATAATGATAAAACAATATAAATGAATATTTCTTTGTCCCGATCGTAGCTAAGCAAAAATCTCCGCAAACCCGTGCAATTAGCATTCAAAGCGAACGAGTTCATTAGAGCCTTACCATGCGTTTAATTCCATTTTCGATCGTATAACAATTTGACGTTCGTTATATTCTATGCATTAGTATTTTTTTTTGAGCGTTGGGTTAGAAGTAAAAATGAGATCATTTCATTAGATTTTTTTAAATATAATATAGTTGTTTAAATATACATAATTATATTCTTTATCATAATTATATTTATGTTAAAAGTTTTTAAAACTACAGTATAGTAAATTAATTAAAACGTAGGGTAATTTTTTTATACTAAACTCGTAAAACGACGTGCTGGGGCAATAGACGACTAATTTGTTTAAATATTAAGAAATTCGAGTCCAGTGTACGATACGATAGATCTATTTTTCCTTACATAACTTGCAAAATAAAATTTATCGGTTTCTATATAATCTTATCATAGAGAAATTCAAAGTTTCTTCAACGATCAATTAAAGCGAAATTATAAAAAAAAACTGTTTAAATTCCAGTTTAAATCGATTCAAATGACTCTTTCAAGTCAAATTAATCTAGTGAGGGAGAGACCGGCTAGCGAAAGTTGTAGCTTTATCTGAAGTCAGGCAGTAGAAATAGCTAAATATTTGTTCGTTTAAAGTACTCCTAGATGATTTTTCTTTTCCCCGTCCTGTCAGTAGCTAGGATAGAGTCAGTATAAGAAGATTTAAAAATCTACACAAATAACACAATTTCCTAAATAACATAATTTCATGACCAAAGAAAATTTTGTTTTGTCGAATGTCATATGACGAACTGTTAGTTCGATTTGAGAAATTATTTTTATATTGAATAGTTAATTTAACATAACAGTCTTATTTTTAGATGACCTTGAAGTAGGCAAAATGTTAAAAAAAAATGGGTGAACTGGAGAAGAAGTTAAAGGTATACTTATTTAAAATATCCAACTCACAGGACTCTTCAAGCTCCATAAGTACCTCAGTTTAAATTTTTAAATTTTAAAATTGGACACATATATAAGAAAGATTACATTTCTTTTAAATTCTCTTCCTATCATTATGAAAAAAGAAATAATTGGATTCCATTTTAATTGTATTTAGTTACTTATAATCACTAATGTCAACCTGTTCTTTTATAATTGCATAGCATGCGCAAGGAGTTTTAAAGAATTTCGCAACAATACCTTGCTCAAAGAAATCTAGGGAGATGTATAAGAAAATACGAAAAGGCGACTACCTTTTCATAATTAGCTTATTTAGCAAAACCGACCTTATATTGTTACGTTATAAGGTATAAAATCTGAATAAAGCTACTTTTTCAAGTTATTAATCCAGAACAAATTGAACCTTATTCGTAAGACCATAAGAAGGTGGAAATGCAAAATCTTTGCTCAACTGGGCTGGGCGATGCGGTAACTTGACACGACAACACACTTGATACATTAATTGCATACCTTTGATAATAAACACATACGTTGAATAATGTATGCTACGATAGAGAGGCCCATCAAAGGTAATTGAAGCGACATTTTAACTCTTTATTATGAAATGGGGAATTATAATGAAATTTTGCTACCAAGATTGGTTCGCAAAATATGTTAATTATTAGATATAATCAAAAAAAAACTAAAATTTAAGTCTGGATAGATTATTCTTTTTAATCTTATATATCTATCTAATCTTTTTATATCTTTTAGTTAAGAAATGAAAAATGTTTAGAATATAATAACTCCCAGCAGTTAAGTTTTAGTTTCAATTATATTTATACACTGGACTCGAATTTTCCTTAACTTCAATATTGCCTTAGCAGTTGATTCTTCATTTTCTTCCAATATTTAAGTACTGGAAGAAAATGAAGAATCATTAATGTGAATAATAAAGTAAGTAGCTTAGTTTCTTACAACTATTACTACTACGTATACCTATTTCAAGCGTAAGAACGCAATTTCTGTAACATAAACGTCAAAAACGCTTTGCTGCTGTTTTGACGTATGTTACAGAAATCTTAATAAAATGAATATAAAATAAACACTTTATTAGTGTTATTTCTACGTAGAACCTTCAACGTTTATGTAGAAACAAAAATATATATATAAAAAAGTAAATTTCGATCACGACTCGCACCTTATACTTACCTACTTCAAGCAAGACATTTATTATATCGCCACCTACAACAATACACAGCGCTCAGTAGGTACACAAAAATTGATGAACATAAAAAACGGTAAACGGAAACGCGTATCCATATAAAAAAATACGCCCACCCGAGTATATTTATAAATCTCCTTTATAGGCACAGTATCAACAAAATTTTACGACAAACCCTGGGTACAACGTAAAGCGTGCCCCGAGGTGGTGAATATGGCTGAAGAAAATTTCTACGTTCAATATAACACACTTATGTAGATTTCACTAACTCGCCTACTCTCTAATGAAACCGTAAGTGGGTACCCGAATAAATTATTACTTCGCATTATGACATTGGCAGGCACTTGGTTCCCTGCGAGGAAGTATAGAGATTTGTTTCATAGATTACTAATGTGTTCCATGCATAATGTCAGTTTTTTTTTTAATTTTATGTCGGTAATAAAAAAGTTTTCGTATTTCGTGCACTTTATTTTCTGTGGGCTCGATTGTTTTTTGGCTATTTCACCCTAGCAAGTAGTTTGTTTAATTTCAAAAATATGCGTGTGTTTTTTATCCAATTGAATAGAAGGTAATAAAGACTGAAAAGCTCTTAGCAGGAACGTCTCTAATAATGCATGATGAAGTGCAGGTACTAATGGAAACGATGGGTGTAGGGCAACAACCGGCTTTTAGCTGTCTTTTTACCGGACGGCGTATAAGGCCTACAACGTTTCAGTTACCTGAAGTCAAAATTTGAATTATTTCTTAGCTAATATTAAAAATGTAAGTACATTTTTAATGAAATAAATTTTACATGTTAAGCATTGTTTACTGCTCCATGCTGTATCCCGCACTAATTTAGCATTTTTATATCTGTAACAGAAATTCAAATTTATATTTAAAAAATAAGTGTTAGTTACTGTTTCACGCCAAAACTACGCAACCGATTACCATGAAAATTTGTACACATATTCTCAGAAACCATAAGAAAGGACACAGGTTACTTTATTAAAAATAACATACATTTAAAAATTAGTTTATGCGAGCGAAGTCGCTTTTAAGTATCAAATAATTAATAAAATGTATTTAAATTAAGATGCTGTAATTATCTCAAGCAAACTATTATATTATTTACTCGTATATAACGATAGGTGTATAAATAAGTAATAGATCTTAAACTATTTTTGCGATGGTAGAACAACAAAACTGGTTACAGGGCCGAATGGCGCTAATGTACCAAGTGCAGGTGCTAATGGATGCCTAGGGTCACCTTGGGAGAAAAGCTCGTTGTTTTAGAAAATACTTAGTTTATTCCTTTTATCTTTTACTTGCAATTACGTTAAATTCTATCCTTTTATATATATTTGTGTTAATAATAAAACGAAAATATGTTGTTATTAATATGTTGTGTTGACAATTTAACAATTTTTTATATATGTAATTTTTATGTATTATAAATTTTAGTATTTTTTTTATGACGAAAAATGTAATTTATAAATAAGTAGAGGAAGAGCTACCACCGCTTTTATACAAGAAATATTATTGTTTTATATTCTGAGGTCGTCATTTCCTTCTGACAATATCCGTTTTGTGTCCTGAAAGTTTACTTATTAGGTTATTAGCAGGTTTACACTCTAAGTCGACAATTTAATATTATTGTGTATTATCATAACACATACACTTCGATGAAAATATATTATATATTTTCTATATTATACATTTAAATTATGTCCACAGGCGCAAACAGCATTAATGTATGACGGAGTACAAGTTCTAATGGACGCTTTGGGTCGGCTGTGGAAGAAGAAAGCTGATACTTTCAGAACTGCACTTCGAAGAGCTGCTGCTCTCGCCAATTCTACAAAAGTCATTGATTGCAATCCTGGCAAAAGTTGGGTGGTGCCCTTCGAATATGGTGATAAAATATCGAGGTTGATTAAAAAGGTAATTATTAATTGATACTACTATTTTTTTCCTTAGAACGGTTGGTCCGTAACCAATCTATATTGGTTTGTCTGTCGTGAAAACTAATATGTGACATGTGAAATTAATGACATGACACGTGACATGTAAGCCTGGCGCTGTTTTTGGTGATTATATAACAATTTTGTATAACAGAACTTATAATACACAATAGTATAGAATACTTCTTCTTCTTAAGTAGATAAAAAAGCGATTGAACGATTCCCATTCGAAAAGATATTTATTTATGCGTATTTATTAAAAACTCTTTGATAAATCTATCTGAATATCAGGCATGTCTTTCAAATTAAGGAAAGGTATCGAAATTATACATTAAAATTCTCTGTCCTCCTATACCGTAAATACGCAAAATTTATGAAGAATTTTCTTATATTTTTTGGCTATATAAATTTCATTCATGTATTATATAATAATCACCCGTACATAATGTTGCATGTGGGTGATTACTATAAATGTAAGGGCCGGTATGGACATATTTACGACTCTCTGTAGCCATTCCCGTAAGTCTCAAAAGGGTCTTTGGTACTCGATAAAAAGTGATTTCCGATCGTATTTTCAAACTTCGTAACATTACTTAGGACATCTGTTCCACCTTTATTTTATGTGCGTCTTACACTAAATCAAACGATTGGGAAAAAAAATAGAGTTTTTTGTACAAAAAATGTCATATCGTTGTACAGACTGACTTAGCCTATGTATTGCTAAAACAACTAATAAAGAAACATAGTGCTCCTAATGGGAACGAATTTTCTTAAAACTAGGTTCCCAGGTTCCCTCTGCCTACCCTGATAAATACAGGATACTACACAGAAAAACACAATATGTACATGTAAAATAGTGGCAAGAATGCTAGTTGCATTCCACAGTAGAATCGCAATGCAATCTTCTAACTGAATAGAAACAATAAGTCGATGCATAATATTTCTAAAGAAAATCTAAGCAAGACTTTTCCGTTGAACAAGAACTGTTATTGCAAATAAATAAATGTATGGTATATTTTTTAAGCTTTCCGCTGTATTCCGCATATAGCAAGGTATTTAGTGTCAAGACACTTCGTTTTCCACTTTCAGTCGAACTTTCGAGTCGTAGGAAATGAACACAATTCATTCCCCCTACAGCCTCACAGTATAATATTATAATTAACTAATTAAACATATAGAATTAATACAATTAAATATTATATTTATATAATCAAACGATATTATAAAGCAACTTTGAATTATTATTTACCCCTTATATGGTAGTCTGACATGCGTTTAGGTTGCTCACAATTTTAGCTAATATTAGTTTCATATTAAATTAATTTAATACTATGCTTATGACAGTTCAAAGTTCATAAAGTATCTATTTAGTACGTATAGAATTAATATCACTTGTTAAATACATTGTATTTTATCATTAAATGTAATAAAACTAAAGTGTCGGTTGTCGGTGGTCCCAGCTCAGTGGAAAGTCTGATAATAAATGTCGGTTCTAGGTTTAATCCGTGCGTGTGTAACAACTTTTTTAAATTACCTAAATTTCTTCGCTCGTGGTCCGTGGTCCAAAAAAGAGGGTTCCGTTAAGAAAACTTAATAAGAAATATACATTTTATTATTTTGTGAAATGAGATATTATTTTAGGAATGAATCAAAGCTGACCAAAATAACTATAAATTCTATTAGCTATGAATGTAAACTTAGATCGGTTATATAGCTTTAGGCTTAACAAGTTGAACCCTAAGAAGGGTCGTGTACCTAAGAGAATATTAAAATTGATGGCGCAGGGGAACAAGTGTGTAACTGGTTCGATTCAAGTGTGTGGGGAAAATGAAATATCTATTTAAATTTATATTTTTTCGCTCAAAGCCCAGCGTTGAGTTCCGCCACTCGTTACGCAATTACAACGGAGTGTCTTAACACTAGGTATATGATAGGTAGCGAAACTTAGTACCGCGACTTGGAATACAAGACAATCAAGAGAATAATCGAACTGACTCCTATCGTATATACATATGGAAAAATATGATTCTAAGCAATTTTTATTTTCAGACTGATATTGAGGGTCTTACGGGGAATATTTCTTTCAATGAAGAAGGGCACCGCTGTAACTTCACGCTGCACGTCGTCGAGATGACCGTCCAGAGTGCTATGATGAAGGTTAGTATATTTTTATGTGAACATAAAAAATACAGTGTAAAACGTTGTTGAGACTATACATTTTAAGCTGATGTTTCTTAAAGATGAAATAGTGTCGTTACTCTTTTCGTTCTTTTGTCGAATAATTGAAGTATCTTGTTTCATTTTTTTATATTTATTAGTTTTTTTTTTATATATATTATAGAGTTATTTACTTAAAAAATATAATAATTGTCATTTACACTTTATTTTCAACATAATAAATAAATCATGTCAATAGAAATAATTAACATAATAGTAATTAAATATTGTAATTAAAATCGAGGATTAGATCTTCGTTTGGTATCGAGACAAAGCTCGGCGTTTATTTTCACCACAAGCAAAGCCACCAGAATTCAGCGAAAGGTGAGTGTCATAACACATGCCCCTCTCTGCTTATCCTGCTGCGTAATATACGGGATAAAGCGTGAAGCTAAAAAAAAATAAAAAAATAAAAACAAACTGCCTAACATTGTTGTAACTCTGCACTTAAATAACTTTTGGCATCACTTAGAGGCACCTTTCGTGAAGACTAATTTGAACTTCATTTTACAACTTGCTACAACTTAGTAATGATTTCACAAAGTCCATAAATCAATGTTTCAAAGTACGTCTAGGTGTTGCAAGATCGATGTGAAATTTTTTATAGTCAAGGAAAATTTATTTTTAATAAAGTCCTCTATAATATATTATTTCTTGTCTAAACGTTAATTTTGCTAGTTTGTAACAATAAATGTAACAACAATTATATATATAAAAAAAAACAATTATTAAGTTTAATTTTGCAACTTTATAATTAAACATTAAAAATAACAAATGCTAATTGGACCATATCATTTGTTGGAATCGTATGGTGTACAATACAGCGGCAACACTCCATCACCGCTACTATCTTCTAATGACACAAGCTACGTTTCATTAGTATAGAATTACGAGAAGAATATAGAATTACAGAATCAATTAGAATTAACAACCAGTGGATTCTAAATACAAACTCGTAGTTTTGTATAGCCGGATCGCACTAATCTCACAGACATCATTAATGTAGGAGATCAAAGTTTGACTCCGGAGATTGCGAACATCCAGGCTTTGAGATCTTGGACAAAACTCGTCAATTTTAAAGGATATATATATCCTAGCTACACTAGAATATCACTCAAAACTTTGATCACTTGAAATTGTTTTGCATATAGAAATTCAATGGAAAATTACTTACAATTGATTTAATAGAAATATTTAAATTTGTTATTTTTTTGCTTTAAATATGATTTAATTTATTCTCATTCATATTCTTAAAATAGTTTCGAAAGAAATTTATAAAAATTATAATTTATTATAGCCATGGCTAGTTTTGCAGGTGGCATGCGACCTGCAAAACATCTGTTCATAATAATTAAAAGGTATAAAAAAAGGTAAAATAATTAAAAGTTGTGGAAAATCATTATTGTCATACATTTTAACTAGGTGGCGACATGGACAGACAAACAAGGATTGACTCTCAGTACTCCAAGACACGTTCAGCTACATTCACCCATATCGTACGACACCAATAAAACTTATATAATATCAACCATTCTACAAGAACCTTTCATGATGCTGAAACAACCAGAGTATGGTCACAAAGATCAGTTTCATGGATTTTGCAAGGACCTTGCAGACGTAGTGGCGTCTAAACTTGGGATCAAATGTATGTGTATTATCTATCTAAAAATACTTGTTTAATAGCCAAAAGTGGTAAATACTATATTAAATTTTAAATACATTAATATTGTCATTCATTTTGTAGATGAAATACGACTTGTAAGGGATGGACAATTTGGCAAAGAACTATCCCACCATATCTGGACTGGAATCGTTGGAGAAGTTTTCAGAAAGGTGAGTTTTGAATACATTATGAAGAATTTATAAATAGTAACTGTTTTATAATATATCATATTAATCTCTAAGTGGTAGAGAACCTAGTCTTTCAAAAATTTTACTTATAAATAAAAAATGATTGTAAATGAGCTATATGAAATTGTATTAAATCATAATAAAATTGATAAATAAGAGCAAAATACGCAAATAAGTGAAATTCAGTTAAAGAGAATGTAATTTAAAATTATTTCTTAAAACAAAGATTCAAGAAAATCGCATATTCTTCATTTAGTCAAAGAAACTGAATTAAATTTGTACTGAGAGGAAAGCACGTGCGGTAAGAATAAATCTCTATTCCATTAACCGTAGCAACATACACTTAGAGTTTGTCTAAAGTTGAGCGTAGACTTCAGACAAGACGGCGAACCATTTGTAATAAAAATTTAGTATGATCAATAATTTTCAATTTTTTGTATATAAATTGAATGTTTTATAATATAATATAAAAAAATATTATATTTAAATAAAATGTTCGCTAAACATAATTTTTTTTAAAGAATTAACTTACTAACAAAAGACACAATATTTTAATTTCCAAATGTTACATAACATATTACAAAATTTTATCTAGTTACTTTAACCGTATAAAGACATCTGTCTTTATACGGTTAATCTTTACAAACACCAAAATGTTATTTCAAAAATGTTAACCTTCCAAATGCCACCTTCCAATTCCAGTTGAATCTAAAAATTATAACAAACATTCTTCGAACCGCATATTCCATACCACAAATGCCGTTCGGTCAGCATCTGCAGTATTCGAAATATTTTTAATAAGTCGCGTCTACTGTCTGCGCGACCACAAAGGGATTTATACTCTAGTATGAAATAATGCAGTTTATTGCTTCTTCTATGTATCGCAGGCTGACTTTTTAACCGAATGCAATTTTGTATAAAGTTTGTGCAACAACGGCGCCATGTTTGATAACTCGCCTGTTTATTGGTTTTCATTTTCTATCCAGTTATGGATGGGTTGAAAGAACGTTGCCAGAAAGCGATTGCCCATTTATCTGAATCTGCACTTCCGAGCTTTGAATACATTTGTTCTTTTAATACAATACGTACGTACGTACGTGTATTACGAACATCCAGGCTCTGTCTGTGTGGGTACGTAGGATATTGTTTTTTTTTTGTTGTATTTATTTACTATCCATTTTTACTGAATTTCTTTAAATAAAAATGTTCGAATATTCGAACATTAACATTGCCATGCCTTCGCTCTGGTTATAGGCAACAAACGCGGCGTTGTGTTCTGCCACTTAACACACAACGGAGTATCTTAACGCTAAGTTTCCTCTGCCACACCTATATACGAGATACAGCGTTAAGCTGAAGAAAAAAGTAATTTATAAAAAGTAAATTACTTTTACATCAAAAACATAGAAGAACATAGAGCGTTATAGCGAATAGGTCAATACAATTTTTTTTTATAAATATAGCCAAACAATTTTCCATTACTTAAATAATTTTTTTTTTTTAGTTTTTCTTACGATCACTTTGTGAACAACACTACCGCAAAGGTTTTTTGCTATTGAACAAAAGGAACTCCTAATTTGTTTTGGGCGTTCTCCAAGCTATTTATGTACGTACATGCGGTTCTACACGTGTGTCTTATTTATATAATAATAAGGCATACAGTACCATACTAGGACTTCTCTTAAGATGTTGGCCCCCGTACGCGGACCATATTACACAGCTGTAGTAGGAAATAAAGATCTAATTAAAGGGGCATAAAGTGACATCAGATGTCCGGGCAAGTATACTAGTTATTAAGGACAAAAGGAAACCTTAGGAATTTTAGCTCTTTTTTATGTCGTCTATATCTATATAGATGTGTTTACTTAAGATAATAGATTTTTCCTTGTTTTTTTGGGTTTGAGTCTGTGAAAAATATACGTTATTTTTATTTAATTTTATGTTTAAAAATAAATAAATTTGCTAATATATGAAATTTGCTATGAAATATTTTTCTCGTATTTTCTCTATTTCAAATGAGTAAGATTTTTATAAAAATTCACTAATTTAATATTCTGGGAATGTGCCTAGCTTTCCAAAACAAATTATATTATGACATAATAAATTAGAAATTAGATTAAGAATTCTGCATTCAAGATTTACTTTAAAAATATTTAATTTAATAAATATTTACTTTAAAAAGTAAATATTTTTATGAACCGTTCAATTTATTTATTATGCTACCGCAGTACGAATATTTCTTATTTACTTTTTTCTGCACTAAATGTACTCAGTTTGCAAGACTATAAGTAATGTCTGTGCCAAACATCAAGATCGATACGGCGGCTTGGCAACGGCATTTCAATAGAAATTTTTTGATATGTTTTTTTTTCTTCACTGAATGTCCTGTATTTAAACTGGTGGTATAACCCACCGTTATACACCTTTGATACGAACGAATTTAACGATTTTTTTTCAGACCAAAGCATACCAGATAAGGGCAATTCTTAGTGTCGAAATCGAACCCACAACCACCGCATCCACAATCAATTGTTAAGTAACGTTAAGAATTATAAATAAAATATATAAAAACATATCAAATAATATATTGAGCTAAATGTAAATACAGTACACAAATATATTAACAACATAAATGTACATTTTGTATACCAATATTTACAAGTAATCTAAGCTAAAAATATTAATATATTTTTATGGATAAATATTAGTTCAGTAATAAAAACATACGGCTACTAGCGGTAAATATAGAGAACGTTCGAAATTATACAGGAAATGTTTACTTAATATATTTTGATACTGTCACAGGCATACAAAAGTGCAGTTTTATTATGATAGTTTTTATAGGCAAGTTAATATTTTTATTTATTTTTAAAATAAATAAAAATACATATTTAAACTATTTTTTATATATATTATAGTATATTATACACTTAGACTTTTAATTTATGATATACTCATTATGACATTATTATTTAACATTTGATTACGAATTCTTATACATAAGAAATAAATTAGATAATTTGTGCCATTAAATTTATAAGAAGTTTAATTTATGAGCTAGCGACTTATGCGCGGCTTCACCCGCTTAAATTTATTGTTATGTTACAGCAAAATTATATAAATGTTTACATAAATTCTAGCGTATGTGCTATTTTTATGTATAACCTATGTTACTGTAAAATTTCATCAAAATTCAATCACTCATTTTTTTTAAAAGGGGGAAAAACATTTACCTCACAAACTTCCACATTTATAATATTAGTAGGAATTATATGTTTATATGTAATATAGAGACGGTCGTGGCGCAGCGGCACAAGGGTGTGACTGTAACGCAAGGGTTGTAGGTTCGATTCCCACTCGAGGAAGTGAAATATTTATTTACGTTTATATTACCATTTCTTCGCTCTGGTGTCGAGGCAAAGCGCGGCGTTGAGTTCTGCCACTCAACACGCAATGCCTTCAGAATTCGCCAAGAAAGTGTGATACGGAGTGTCTTAACACTAGTTTTTCTCTGCCGACAGCGTGAGGCTGATTTAATTTGATTTATATCGAATATACTTTGATAAATTAACAACGTATACGATTACACAAACCCTCCTTTGTATTTAATAGTAATCAAATTTTTACCACAACTTGCCGAATTGTGTTCTACATATAAACAGTCGCCGTCTTTGAGCTTCACCCGCTTGTTTCAGCTCCAAGGATTTAATATCCGGGTGAGCTCAACTACGTCGTTTATAAACGAGATAACACGCATTCGTAGATGTGCTAGACATAGTGTTCATTCTACCTATTTAAATATTATTCATAGGAACTTCCGTTTTAATCATAGCTTTCCAAACTTATATTATATGAGATTCTAGATAAAGTCAACTTTTATTAGATAGAGTTTCAAATTATTATTGTTTTTATTTATGTACGGAAACGGAGTATGTTGACACTAAGTTCCCTCTGCTTAACCTGTTGCGTGCGGGATACAGCGTGAGGCAGATTTATTTTTATTTATGTCTTTTAAAATTATGAATTAAAATTTATATTAAACTAGCGTCCCGCCCGGGGCTTCGCCAGCGTAAACTACGTTATTATTAATTTCTGTCTCCGTGAGTACTTACGTACTATAAGTGACGTCCATGCAAAATTTGAGACTGCTAGCATTTGTAGTAACGAAGTTTCATACAAACTTTCAACCCCAAAAACAACCCCTTAGTCGAATATTGCAAATTCCCGTCTTAGCGAGCACCTACGTCCTATAAATAACTCCTATGCAAATTTTCAGTTTCCTAGCACATGTAGTTTCTGAGATTTCGTGATGAGTGAGTGACCTTTCGATTTTATATATATATATATATAGATAAGCAATGGTAAGACTTTCGAGTGTTCTCCGATATTGATTAAATTTTGAGAGCTAATTTACACAACATTAAATGATTCTTCCTATTGATTAATTATAACTGATTAAGAGATTCAACTTATTAATTAAATATTAATTGTATTAGTTCAGTATGTAACATATTTCATGGTAGAGTACGATTACGATGAGATTAGCTTAAGAAAGGAAAGTGGACTCGTTCATGGAAAACATACTGAAATATTCGTACTAAGTACTTGAAAATATAAGGCTTTTGTATGGGAATGTACCTAAATAAAAATCTATACTTCATTATGGTAATAACTTATGTTTCCCATAAGTTACTTCAATCTCTCCACTCGTATTTCTGAAGCGCAATCCAACGTTATAGCTTTATAACAACAAACAAAGATTAAATAATACATCTAGTATCCCACCTCGTTTATTACCTCCACCATTCTTTGACTACAAGGAAATTTATATTCAAGGAATAAAGTAGTTTAAAATAATTTGCAATCTATATGGTGATTTCTTAGCTTCAAAGGCTTGACCTGCTATCAACTGGTGCTGGGACTATTAATGATGGCCATACAACTATATGCATCTGAACCCAATCAGTGTTTTGTTTTGTCTAGAGACTATGCTGTTAGGAATAGGGTTCACATGGATCCTATAGTCGGCTTCAATTAGCTAATGATATAATAGCCAGTGTGGACTTCATTACTAGATGGATGAACGCATTAGTGGGAGCCGCACAGTAAGATTTTCACGTACATTAGGATTGATTGTCTGCTAACTAGGTTTTGGTCGATCTTTCAATGTATGTATATAGAAAACGTATGTATAAATTAATTAAGTAGTTTTCTTTTCTAAGTGTGGAATAACACATTAAAAAATGTTAAAAAATATATATAATTTAGAAAATAGGTTTAGTTACTTAAAATAGTTTATGAGTTCATTTTTAATTAATTTATCGTTGCGCGCGTACATCGCGGCGTTGAGGTCTGCCACTCAACACGCAATGCCTCCAAATTCGACAGAAAGTGGGGAACAGAGTGTCTTGACACTAGGGTCCCTCTACCTACCCTGCTATGTGTTAGAGTTTAGGTACTAGATACGTTAGGTAGGTTGCTGTATTTTGCTGAGCCTGATCATTATCAGCATTTATATAATTAATTCTCTATAATATTTAAGGTTATTGAATACAAGGTTTAAAACTAATAAAGAATGCTTAACTAAGTTCAATAGAATAATTAGACACGTTCCTTTTGCTTACTGAAAGCGTTAGAGAATGCTTAACTAAAATAATATTATAAAAACATTTATTATTATTACATTTCTATCCACATACAATAATAATAAATCCAATTTTTTCGAACTTTGATGAGAAACTTCGATGGGAACCATAATTATAATAAAACTGATTATCAACATCTTAAAGAGGTTATCGCTTAGCTGTTTAAGAAACAGGTGCAGAAGGTTATATTACTTGTGGACTGCTCGTATTGTCAGAAGGTTCCTTGCCCCAGGGACCCTAGCCTAGACGCTTATCCCATCGTTGGAAGAGTTTTTTATTTTTTATTTTAATATATTTTTATCAGGCCATTCGTGGCGCAGGGGCACAAGTGCTTAAGCTCGACACATTGTGGGTTCGAACCCTACAAAAGGAAATTAAATATTTAATATTTAACATTTATGCACTCTGGTATCGAAGCAAAATGCAGTGTTAGATACCGGGATTCAAATCGCAATTTCCGGGGAAAGTGACGAGGAGAATGTCTTCACACTAAACCTGCTCTACCTATCCTGCTACATGCGGGAACACCGTGAAGCTTAAATATATATATATTTATAATGTTAAATGTATTTCTCTTTCATAAAAGTATATAAATGTATAAATATATTTATTTAACTAAGTATTTATTTAATATGCAATATGAAATTTTATGATGCTTGTAGTGCTAAATGTCGGGTAAAGTAGACGTGTAAATGAGACGTTAATAGTTTTACGTTCTGTTCCGATTATCCGAATGATTCAGACGCCACTGCGAGTGTTTAAATTAACTCCTGTCATTTTAATTGTACTTGATATAATTTACGGAATTTCTTAATATAAATCATAAAAATATATTGAAACAAAAGTGTAGTTTAATTAATCAGTAAACAGCGTTATGTATAGTACTATTACGTACCTACGATGGTCGTACATTCGAATATAGCAATGTTTAAAATTTATTTGTAACATCAGTTACTTTTTTACAAAAAATGATTTATTTTTCTAAAGTAAAAGTTATATATTACATAATTTTACAGTAATTTTATACTAATTTGTATTCAGTTTCAAACTTGCAATTAACTATTATAAAATCTTCTATTAATCATAACATCTTAAATTTAAGAATAACACTTTTATTAATATTCCTATTATAATCTTCATTTAGGAAGCAGATTTGGCCATTGCCCCTCTAGCTATAACGCCGGAAAGGGAGAAAGCCATTGACTTCAGTGAACCATTCCTGTCAATAGAGACTCCGATCAAACCTACCAAAACGCCGAAGCAAAATGCGGGTACTTTCAGCTTTCTACGACCACTGTCTAAGGAGATATGGGTGAGCAATAATTATAGATAACTGGAATTTTTAATAAAAAAAATAAACTTTAAACAAATTTTAAAAATTTGTATAAGATTCTTCTTGTGAGAAGATCTAGCCCCTTGTTGAATACATCCTGTTTTATGTATGAGAAACAGCGCCACGATGATATATATATCTAGCGCACATTATAATATCTATCGAAATCATATCTTATCTGCTCGATGTAAAATATAAATAATAAAGTCAAAGAAGTGCAGACTGTGGGTTCGAATCCCACTCGAGAAAATAAAATATTTAATATTTCTTCACACTGTTGTCGAGACAAAGCGGGCCGTTGAGTTCCAATACTCAACATGCAATGCCTACAGAATTCGTAGGAAAGTGGGGAGTGGACAAAACCAGATTTTCTTTATAGATTCGATTATCCGTCCGGGTACTCGAGTTTCTACTGTTTGTAAATATATTAATATTTGAAGTTTCACTCAATAAATACATTACCAAATAATAAGCAAACTTTAAAGGTATAAATATAATATGAACTTTCTATTTTGTATTACGTTAAGCAAAGAGCAATCTTAGCAAACTACTCTTGTAACAGACACCTTTGCTAGAAATCTTATTAAGATAGGTACAAGTTTTATTGAAGTAGACTTATTTAAGTTTTATAAACTCCATCAAGAATGACGGCTTTAGAAAAAATATTATCTCGTCGCACCTAATACTGTAGATTGGAAAATGGAAAATGGAGAATGAATTCGAATAAATAAAAATAACTTTCTGTTCGGAATAGTGTTGATTGAAATTGTATATATTTAAAATATTCTATTTCCCCCATTTGGGCTTCATCAAACAAAGTGCAGCGTTTGAAATTAAAGGGGTTAGCCCCCTTTAAAGTTTATGATTAACTTATTACTTACTTTTGGTTAAACTTCCACAGGTTATCGAGAATCAATATAAATTTAAAATGAAGCATAAAATTTAACTTATCCAATTTATAGGAGATTTGTGAGAAAATTTAAAAAAAAACAACAACAAAAAGATAACTTATTAAAAAAAAATCAATTACCTACAACAGTAAAGAACAACACACACAAAAAAAAAACTGAACAAGCAAAAGTAACATCGGCGGCATTTACATAACGACCGCCGGAAGCGTATCCAAACATTTCCCGATAAAAGCGTGTTCGTACATGTTTATGACAGTTCTTGGGCGAGTGTACCGCGCGTTGTTAAGTTGTTCGGTGATTTATGATCTCAACTGCATTGTATTAGCTGTTGTAAAGAAAACTCACGATATACTATTATTGGATATCGCTGGGTTTTGTATTTGGTATAATATAGTGCACTAGCGGACGCGCGCAGCTTCGTTTGCTTTTATAGGGGTGAATTTTAATAAACTATGAAACATGTGTTCAATGAAATATTTTTAAGAGTATATATTTCAAATTTTATAAAAATCGATGGCGATTTAAAGATTTTTCCATACAAACTTTTAACCCCTTATTTTCACCCTTAGAGGGGGAATTCTAGAAAACTATGAAACACGTGTTCAATTAAATACTTTTAAAAATCTACATTTCAAGTTTTATAAAAATCGGTGGCGATTTCATTTTTATACAAACTTTCAACCCTATTTCACCCCTTTAGGGTTAAATTTTTTTAAAATCCCTTCTTAGTGGATGTCCAGATTACAAAAGTAAACATCTGTCCAAATTTCACGTTTCTACTATCAGCGGTTACGGCTGTGCGTGCGTCTTACCTCAGTCAGTGAGGACAAGTCCTTTTATATATATATAGATTATATTTTGTTTTCCAGTTTCACGCTGTATCCCGCATGTAGCAGGGTTAGGAAAGGGATGAGGTGTTGCGTGTTGAGGTGGTGGAACTCAACGCCACGCTTTGCTATATTATCCGAGCGAGGATATAAAAATATTAATAATTAATTTGCCTGAGTAGGAATCGAACCCACAACCGTCATTTTTATAGTCACATACTTGTGCCAGTGCGACTTGCTACGATAGCGACGTCCTCGTTTTTTTTATTGAAATGAAAAGAAAATTTGTTGTCAAAAATATATGCGTAGAGTAACCAAAATTATTATGTTTGATTTCAGCAGAATGAAGTTAATTAATTATATTTATTGAGATTTTATTGTTAATATTCGCATACAAAAGTGTACCTACATTCTCAACCAATTCGTTTGAATATAAATTAGGAATTTTTCAAAAAGCTTATTAAAAGTTCTAATTTGATTTATATATGAAATAAATAACTTTAATTAATATTAAATACATATTGATTTAAGTAAAATAATAAATAATTATAAAATATCTTAATAATTATTATGTATAAATTACTATTATATTAATCCTATTTTCGTCGAATATATTTGACAACTAAAGACTGAGCTATCTATTTCATATTGTTTGAAGCTCTTATTATCCACAAAGACATTAAAATGTTACTTTGATATTATATACACATATAATTAACTAATTAATAATACATTAAATAATATTTTCATTTCTTCGCTTTGGTATCCAGGCAAATATTGCGGCACGCAATGCCTCGAAAAACGTAGTGTCTTAACACTATGTACCCTCTGCCTATCATGCCATGTAGTGTGAAGGTGAAAACAAAAATACTTATCTAACAATTATTCTCTAGCTCTGCGTCCTATTCAGTTTCTTCGCTGTCAGCATCGTACTCTTCTTAGTGTCACGATTCTCTCCCCACGAGTGGCGCTCTGTTTCAATCACGGATACACATTTAGAACAACCAATGAGCAACGCTAATGAGGTTTGTACAAATTTTCAATTTAAATTAAATTAGTTAATTAGTATTATTTTATATTTTAGTTAAAATAAAAACTATAATAATACACAACAATATAATGTTTCTTTATAAAATTCAGTATACTTTACACTTTTCAGCGGCAATTTCACGAATTTCGGTGGCATTCATTTTATTTACTAAAAATACTTGTACGAAATAGTCTAGAAAACTGAAATACATTTTGATTTTCAGATTATTTTACACAATGAATTCAGTATTTGGAATTCGTTCTGGTTCTCGCTGGGCTCATTCATGCAACAAGGAAGCGACGTTGTTCCGAGGTAACAGCATTATTTTGAAAAATAAATTATATTGTCTTGCCTCCTGAATTCGGCAGAGAGTGGGGAAAAGTGTGTCTTAACACTGTATTCCCTCTGCCTAACCTGCTGTGTGCGGGATACAGCGTGAAGCGTGATTTTCTTTAAATAAATTAAATATTTTACTTGAACATAAATTATGATTTTCAATTGCACACACTGCGGTTATATTATCATATGAGGTAATAATTAGGGAGTGTCACTTTTTAAGTTGACATAAGTCAATAATTGTGGTTAACCACATCGTCATAGTCGAATTAATTAACTCCAGCTATTGTTTTACTCTATCGGTTAAAATTATATATTGTAATAGTAATATAATTAGTGTACAGTTATTAAGGAATGTTAAATGACGTCTAATTGTGTGGCCAAGTAATTGATTCTATGCGCATTTTACGTATTTCGTAGGTATATATCGTAAATTTAGATTATTTTTTTTTGATTTGGGTAAACTAAATGCTACACTAGCTCCTGGTCACGCAGTGCCTCTAAATAGGCGAAAAGTAAGAAATTGTTTAACATGTTGTTTAGTTGCATACTGATCTCGTACAGAGCAGGGTAGGCAGTGGAAACCAGAGAACATAGTATTAAGACACTCCGTTCCTATTGAGACATTTCCGCTACCCACTTTTCACCGAATTCTCGAGACATTGTCTATCGAGGTAATGAATATTGGTTAACACTGAAAAATATAATGTCTTCAAACTTAATTATTATTTAAACTTAATTAACTTAATAATGTCTTTAAACTTCTTTCTTAAATTATTTTCTAATATAAAAATTTCTACTATAAAAAAACATAAAATATATCTAGATATATTGATTTATCACATGTTCTATATAAAACTGACCTAACTATTACATAGTTATGCAATTTGATTCACACAGCCGCTATTAGAGCGTGGCGAAACAGCGGGAAAGAGATTCTTCTATTACATATTAGCAACGTGCTATCATCTGCTATCAAGTTTAATTTTTTTTTATTTTAACTTTCATATTGTTTTAGTTTATTATTATTTGTTGTTTGTACAGGCAAAATTTCTAACTATAGTAAATATTTGTATTTTGAACATTTTGAGACGTTTCGTGAAGGTGGTGAAACTTAACACTACGTTTTGTAGAATAAGCGTACCGTTGAATGAACGGTGAAATAAAGTTGTTGAGAAATAAAAAAACACATAGTTAAATTTTTTTTTAACTTATAGTTATGAGGGTTACGTATCTCAAAAGAAAAAATACTTGCTTGTACATCTGTCTAGATTCTTTGTCAAATAATTAAGAAAAATGTCTCTCGGAGCGTAGAAAATCACATTTTTAAGTCGACGCGATCAAAAGAAAAGCTACCGCTAAGAAATGTATTATAACAATCCTCCCCTAGGTCTCTATCCGGCCGCATCGTGGGCACAGTGTGGTGGTTCTTCGCGTTGGTCCTCGTCTGCTCGTACACCGCCAACCTGGCCGCCTACCTCATAGTGGAGAGGATCGAGCCCGCCGTCCTGCGCTTCGAGAGAACCGATGTAAGATATAACAGCAGGTGAGGTAGATGTATAGGTAGATTTGTAGCTGGCGAATTTATTATAGGACGGTAATAGTGTTGTTATTTTATTTTTTAATGTATTTTGGGCTTTTTTTAGTACTCAGAGCACTTGGAAAGTTTCCAAGAGGCGCGGGTTCGAATGCCGTTACGTTAAGGCTATATTACTTATAATTTTAAGTATTTTTTTTTAAATAATTATTTTCGTTTTCTCCGTGTAAATAACAATTGATATGTTTGACGAATATGAAAATTAAATGCGAAGCGAATTGATGTAAAATAAAGTAATATTTTTAATTAGTTTCGTAATATTATTATTTTTTCCATTATCATTCATTATTTGAATATTATTTTGTTAGTTCATTAAATTACAAGATTCTTTTAAAATGCTTAGAAATAGCTTTCTCTAATAATTCTTTATTGAATTAGTGATGCTCTCAATCTAAATAAGCAGTAAAAAGAGCGTAATAATTTCGAAGCTGTAAACCTTAATTTGAGTTGCTTCTCCATCCCACTCGACGTGGCGCAGCAATGGTTTACATACACACAGTCTATTCTATTAGACATCATATTAAGGATGGTTGGTTTTTTTTTTAAATAAAGAGGAGAATCTTTTGCGCTTAGTAGTAAATAAAACAGTTAACTCGCGCAGTCGCCAACAGCCCTGATGCGCAGTAACTTAAAAACTTGGGCAGTAGGCTTTAAACAATGTTATTTTAACACTAATCGAGCAACGTGCAAATTTGCGAGCCAGCATATTTACCCTCACCGACAACGCCCTCCGTTCTGTTCCAATATCAGCATCGTCTTTAATGTTTGGTAAAGCACCAAAGATTATCATTACACTTTTTCTTTCATTGTAGATAAGCTTCACATATTGTGATTAGCTTCGTAAGGCCACAAATTAAAGCACTTTACATAGATATAGATATAGATTATTATAAGATCTTCTTAATTAATGAATTTCTACAAATATAGAACTATAAGGAAGGATTGACTATTTTCATCATTTATACTTATACAGCTTTTTAAAATTCCGTTATATGTCCAATGAATTTTTCAAGTTTTTACGACTTCCGAGACGTAGTCCCGTCTTGTAACGGAATAGTATAAAAGTTTTTAAGTACTCATGCAACTATGTTAGACGCATTCATACTGTGAATTTTACACATTTATCATACGGCCATCGGACTTCCTTAGAGCCAACTTGCCTTATTTTACTATACGCAGGCTTTTATAGCTAACTTGAACATATTTTATTTGTGAAATAAGTTTTTTATGTCATCTTCTATTAATGAAGATTACCATAGAATACGAGGCCGTTGTGGGCATGGGCACAAGGGTGGGACTGTAACTCGACGGTTGTGGGTTCGATCCCCACTCAAGGGAATTAGTTATTATTTCTTAATATTTTCATGTCTTCGCTCTGGCACCGAGGCAAAAAAAGTCCGGCGTTGCGTTTCGCTACTCAACATGCAATGCCTCGAAATTTAAGATGGGTACAGAGTGTCATAACACTAGGTTCCCTCTGCTTATCCTGCTGTATGTGGGATACAGCGTGAAGCTTGTTTTTTTAAAGAACAAATCATACAGAATAACTTCATGAACTCCATACAAATTTGACAATTTTGTTTTTAATTAAGTATTTTAACTACAAAATGTATTCTACAATTCTAGTTTAACCAACCATTTGACAACATTTAAGTGTATATTTCAACGTGCCTTAGAGCTTTTCCAAGACGTGCTTCGAATTCTAAATAAAGTAGCTTATTCCCTCCACCATTAATTATATGAGACCTACCCCGTTTCGTTGTAAGGACTATAAATGATCCTATTTAGACATTCAATTAAATATATTAAAATTAATCTTGAAGTTACGAATTCAAAGCAAAGTAATAACGATTAAGTATTTAACAACATTTTATTACTATAATTTTAAAATATTTGCATTTCTCTTTCACTATGTTTTTTTTTAAATTTCACTTAATGTTTGTTATTGTAGATACCTTTTTGTTTGAAAGATTCACTTCTTCGCAAAGCATCGTTATTGTTCTATTTATAGGTTTATAAATTTAACTAAATTAATTAAATTTAATTTAATTTAATGTAGAGTTTATGAGTATAATACTTAAATTACAACATTTTAGTTTTCTTCATTATTTAATAAATGTCAATATTGTTAAATATTAACTTAATATTAGATATAATACAATATTACAATAATTACAGTGGTTGAGTATCAAACGATTACTGTGTATCATATATTATAGCACCAGTTCATGTAAATAATGATGCCTGGCCTCATTGATCTATATTATAAATAAATAATTCTATTACAAAGGCATTTCAAAAAGAATTACGATATTAAAATATTGTAAGAAATCTACAAACTACATACTATTATTTGGCTTATAAATCATTAATTTAATATAACGATATCTCCATAAGCATATATTTACAGACACAATTTTCTACGAGTTTGGTGAAAGACGACAGTGTAAACGTGGTGGTGCCGAGCACTGAAGACTGCTCTCTAACTCGCGCCTGCAAGTTCAAGTTCATCAACTTCGGAATAGCTACGCCTAAAGGATCGCCTTTGAGGTAAGCGATATAAAGTCAAAGCTGAATAGTGTGTGATAGTTGTGGGGTCTATCCCCATTCGTGGGATTTATATGGAAAATTTTCTCGTTTCCCTAATCTGGTTGAATAAAATACGACATATATATTTTGAAGAGGTTTAATAGCCGTTCTTATATATGGTGAATGGTCTGAATGAACACAATCGTCCATACAAAATCACTGGACTTAAACTACTCAGAAGATTATACGTTTATACGCTACAAACAAAGGCGATAGAACAAATTTGCAAGAACATACCTATAAATATATTTACAGGTAAAGCATATTAAATTTGTACACGATAATTATTTAATAAATTAATAAAAACCTGTGTTATGTGGTTTTACAATCATCGCGATGTTGGTTTCAAATTATATGCGCTATTGGGTCAATATGAAATGTCGAACTACCGTTAAATGTTAAAGAACATTTTTTGCCAGAAAACATTTTAGATATGTCTCAATTATTAACAATACGTAAAGGACTGACTGATAATTTCACTTCCTCGAGTGGGGATCGAACCCACAACCGTCGCGTTACAGTAACACCCTTGTGCCACTGCTTAATAAAAAACGGATTATTTTAATAAAGGCTTATAAATAAAAAATCAAAATCATATTACATCAATAGCAATTGCTCTAATAGTAGATACATTAGTACGACGTTTTTCACATAACGTTTTGTTTGCACGACACCCTTAGCTATAAACAGCGAGGTTTCGGCGTAAATTGCTTTAACATGGGTGTTATAGCAATTCATATAATTAAATTTCAAATATGTATTTTTATTTAAAAATTCGGTCAGTTTTGTATATAGATATAATATCTATAAAAAGACGAAGATATCTATATCTATAATCCAAATCAGGTAATCCAAATAAATAAAATAACAAAAATAGTAAAAGCAAAAAAATGTCATCTATATATTGACTAAGAATCGTTAAGCACATAGCTAATTATAAAAATCAGCTTTATTTACGTGCCGTATTTAACAGGGTGGACAGAGCCTAGTGTTAATTCCTTTCCCAACTTTGCACTAAATTTTACGAAGTATTCCTCAACGCCAGGCTTTTACATTGGTGCTAGAGTGAAGAAATGGAAATATTAATAAATAACATTCCCTCGAGTGGATATGGAACCAACACCTAACGACGACGAATACAATATAATAATACAATATAATAATACAATATAATAGTACAATAAGATATGTACATACGTACACGTGTTAAATATTATGAGCGTTCAATACGACTGGGTGGCGCACCAGACGGGTGCAGACGTGACGCCATCAACGGTGTCTGGTTTAATATCCGTAATGTCAGTTGGTAAAACTGAGATAGGGCTTTTTAACCCCCGGGATTTTCATGCGAAATTTCCATGGATAATATTCTCAACTGAACGGCCAAAGCAGAGTGTCATAAAGCGTTTTTCTGGGTTTTTTTTTCTTCCTTTTCTCCTCGCTGTGTGGGAATGATTGATCATTGGAACACAGCTTTGATAAAGGACTAATGTTTGTAGGTTCTTTTGACATTTTCGTGATATTAAACTAACTAAAAGCAGGACATATTCAATTACACAGTAAAATACACACATTTATATAATCTTTAGACAATTCTATATTGTCTAGAATGGAAATTGTTTTAAAGTAAATTGCAAAATTTCAAAGGTTGACTCTTAATAATAGCAGAAGTATTTTTAAAACGAAGAAAATAAATTTCGAATGACGTTTTGTTTTAATCCTGTTTAGGAAGATAATAGCTTCGCTACTAGGTACAACTATTTTTCCAAGCCCGTGACAATAAATGAAAATATAAAAAACATATAGTTCATTAACGAATCTAATTAGTTTATAAGAAATAAGAAAAAAAAAACAATACGAATTTAACGCATAAAAAACAAAACAAAGCGCTGTAATTGAACAAATACGGATCCGTGAGAGAGTTCTAAATCCATAGAGAGCCTGAAACGGGCATAAAGAAGAACTGATTTTCGGCCCGACGTCATAGCGGCTCTACCGTTTATAACGTGTCTTCGGACAGAAAACTGAATTATGGCCTTCGTTCACCGGAATAGCATCAAAAATATAAGCGGAAGCGGAGACTACAAATGGTGTAAGGATCAAATTGGAAAAAACTCAATGGTCGGTAAAAGTCCATTTCTAGTGGCGATGGAAACAAAAGAACAATAATGGGTATATCAGAGTGTTGGCACCCCCACGTGAACTGGCAACTGTATCGGGGAGTCCCCGCTGTCTGGCTTAAATCTCCTGCGGTAATTCCCAGTTGAATACGGAACAGTCGTAAATCTACACGGGCCCGTCAGTAGGGAAGTGGGTGTTCTATATTTCGAATTTATACCACCCCATTTTTATGGTGCACGATTTGCGAACGTGATTTTTAACAACAAGTTAAAATTTACATTTTATAACGTACAGCTGTGATTTTATGATACTACGATTCAGCAGGGACTTTATTGGATGCTGTGAAACCGCGAGATTCTTCTCCCGGTGCGGCGCGAGGTATGGCTAGGTGATTTCTCTCACGATCTTAGATTATGTTCTATTCTTTTTTAAATTGGATGAAATAAAATAAAATCAGATAGAAAGATTTTTTTATTACGTATTACAACTGCACTGGGAGTTTTAGAATATATATTTTTAATTTAATCCAGTTTACTTACGAAAAGAAAAACATTGCTAACTTAAACATACGTTATACGTAGGTATTATGGCTACTAATAATTAAACAACAATAGGAAAACCTTTCTTTAGGAACCTCCTTTAGGAATATATATGTACTTGGTTGCTTCAGCATTTAAAGTTAAGTACCAGCTTCACGCTGTATCCTGCACAAAGCAGGATAGGCAGAGAAAACCTAGTGTTAAGACGTTCCCCACTTTCCTCTAAATGTTCCGAGACATTGCGCGTTGAGTGGTGGAATTCAACGCCGGCCCTTGGTGCAGGAACGAAGAAATGAAAATATAAAATAAAAAATAATTCATTCCCCCGAGTGGGGATCGAACCCACAACCGTCAACCACACCCACAAGTCTACTTGTGCCCCTGTGAAGCGACGGTCTCAATTTTTTTGGAAATAAAAAATATGCTGACATTCAATATCATTATTCCAGGGAGGGAATAAATCTAGCTATCGTCAACATGAAGAGAGATGGCCTCATTTCAAAGTTATGGCGGAAATGGCTGTTGACTACAAATAAACCGGATTGCGATTTGGTCAAAGACGAGGTTTGTTTTTTGTTGAAGTTCATATACCTAATCTTTTCTTAAAATTTTATGCTTTTAACGGGGTAGTGTTAAAACTTTTCGTTCTCCACTTTCATTATACACTGGGAAAGGGAAATGAAAACAATGTTTTAATTGATTGCCGCCAGTAACATACTGGTATTATAATATATTAGTTTTACAATATTTATCTCAATGACAATAAATAATTAACCTGCTCAAATCATAATTCCGGAGTTTAATTCCGCCAGTCAACATGCAATGCGTCCAGAATTCAACGCAAAGTGAGAAACGGAAGTATCTCAGTGGGAACGGAGTGTCTTAGCACTAAGATCCCAGGTTCCCTCTGTGTACCCTGCTACTGAGATACAGTGTGAAACTATTAAATAAACATTGAAAAAAAAAACAATCATAATTCTAACAAAATAATTTCTTACAAAATTTATATATTTCAACTAAAATTAAATTGCGAGTAATATAATTTTCTCGGCGAACTTCTGCAGTTAGCGTAAAAGGTGCATTCTGCAAATTGCTTACATTTCAAGTTCAAAGTTCACAATGAGAAAATAGAAATAATGTTGCTGTTATTAAATGACTTATCTTTTCTATTCTTTCTATGTTTTCGTAATAAATGTTATAATTATTTTTTTGTTGTGATGATTTTTTTGACTGATGATTGTTTGAAAAAAAAATTCTAACACGAAAAAATCTACCTAGTTTCTATTTCTCATAACACTTTGTATTTAAAAAAATCGAACAAAATAAAAATAGATCGCTAGGAATTCTCTATCAAGAAACAACGATCACGGAAATGAAGTTGTTGGGATCTTTCGCGTCTTAGAGGCTTGGTCGTCTCTTTGGACGTCCGCCAACACTGAAGGCTAATGTGCCACTTTAAAGGATAAAAAATAAAAGAATATTAAAGAATGCTCCTTTGTATTAACTTGAAGCTTTTGGAAAATCTAAAATGTTTAGTTGTAATATTTACATTGAGTTTTTTACATAAAAGTGTAATATGCAAAATTTTATGTCAAATATTCGAAGGCATTGTCTGATAAAACAATGGGTTATATAGTTGTGGATTTAACTCTAATATCAGATTTAATTCTAAGATTTGTTCTAATAATAAAAATCTCTAAGAAATTCTTAAAGACAACTTTACATTATGAAAATCTTTTTTTGTCTTTTGTTAACTGCTAGAAGAAAAAATGGACCAAAAGATTTTATTCTAATCACTTTTTTAACTAAAATAATAAAATCATCTATGCTAAAACAATACTTGGCATGTATGAATTTTTAACTATAATTTTGCATAGGTTTAAATACTATATGCTAGCAAATACCAATTATTGAGAGATGGCAAACATTTTGACAGGTACATACCTACTCGTATTTGCAAATTTAGATTTGTAGTTTGAATAAATTTTATTTTTATTTTTTTATTTCACTGTCAAATTGAAATTGGATATGTAACGATGCCACGTGCAGTACATTTATGAGATTAAAATATTTTGTAAATTTGGATTCGACTTGTCTGACACCTCTCGATACGGTTCGCAAAATATAAGTCGTATAGCCTTAGTGCATTATTGATTGTTATAATGATTTATAACTATATTTAGCTATATTTTTTTTTAATTGCAAGGCAGAGAGAAAGTCCTGGGAACCTAGTGTTAAGGCACTCCGTTTCCCATTAAGACATTTCCGTCTCCACTTTTCGCGCAACTGAAAATATTAAGAAAATCATTCCCCCGGCTTTGTATCGAACCCACAACCACCACCACTTTTACAGTCGCACGTTTGCGTTCCTGTTGCTGTAATATTTTTTTCATCATAGAACTGTTATTATTATAGCGAAATCATATGGTTAGCACGATTTACGATATTACGAGGTGGAGTCGGGAAAATTAAGTTTTTACACAATATTTACGGTCATCGTTTCGTAGCGGTTAGCCTGACTGTTAATATGATGGTTATAAGTTCTATTCTCACTCAGGAGCATAAACTATTTTCATGTCCTCACCCAGCTAACAAAACAAAGCGAGGCGTTGAGTTCCACCACTCAATACGAAATGTCTCAAAATTTTGGCAATGTCCGCGAAATTTATGAGACATATCGTGTGTGTCGGTGTGTCCTAAACTACTTATATTAACACATTCCCCTTGCTTACCCAGCTATATGTAGATACAGCGTGGTGGTAAAAACTAAGAAAAAATATAGAAAATTATATTGAGATTTTAACTAACATTCATTTATTATTTCAGGAAACAACAATAACAGAGATGACTCTATCCCAAGTGGCTGGCATATTCTACGTATTAGTTGGAGGATTGGCGCTAGCCCTAGGTGTTGCTTTGCTGGAATTCTGTCAGCACGGCCGAACAGAGGCAGCTAGGGCCAACGTGCCGCTGGGAACAGCATTACGTGCCAAAGCCAGGCTTGCGTCACACGAGAGGAAGACACCGCAAAGGACCCCACAAAGGGAGGATAGACTTGGTTGGAACGGCGCGGCGTTTACTGGGGTAATGTAGTTAGTTTGATTTTTCGTCACTGATAGTAAAATTTTATCGTCGTCGTCGGTATGAAATTTATTTATTAAAAAAAAAACTGACATTAATAAAAAAATATATATAAGAAAATAAAAGACCTACAATTCTGAGTTTATTATCTTTTTATTATTTCTTTTAACACTAGTTGGCATATTTGTACTATATTTTATATTTTGCTTATTTCAAATTCAGAAAGACATAAAATGTATGTGTGTGGAGTCTTTTTGTCTTTTTATATCATAATAATATAACTTTTATTTTTCAACTTCAGTTTAATGACTTCCTCCTAGGAAGGGAGTTGACGACTACTAGACATCACAAATTTTATTAAATAAATTTGTAAGTTACTTGATAATTTTACCCCATCATGATGGCGTCTTCGACCGTTACCCCTCGACCTTGACGTGTATGTCTTCGTGTGCTTGTACCCACATTAATGAGGTTTATTTTCTATACTCGTTTAAATAAGAAGGTGGAGTCCTCCATTACAAACCCCTGTCCTCTTCACAATATTACACTTTTTCATATTATGCATTACCTGTTTCTTAACATATTTCCTAACTGTTTAAGTCGAAAGTTTAGAGATATATATTTTTTTGTAATTTACCTGTCATGTTCAATATAATTGACATGATTTTTGAAAGAGAAATAAGGATGTTACTAAGATCCCTTACAACACAACAGTATAGAATTAACGTTAATTTAGTACTTATTAACAGTAATCGCGAACTCGCTACATTCATGGTGTTATAGTAACTACTAATTTTAATATTAAAATGTCAAGTTGTTGCACATTTTTGCCGCCTATTTGTAAACGTTGCGTGAACAGTTTGTTTTCTAACTGTCGTTGTAAATTTCATTTCGAGTGCATTCGTCTTTGTAACAGAGATCACACCTGTTTTTTACTGTTGGACATTGTCTTTATATAGTCACTACCATCAGTTATATAAAAATAACATAAGATTTAGGGATCTACTGTACTATTCGATATTTGTTTTATTTATATTTTTTTGTGAAAAATTTGTCTCATCTTAAAAGTAAAAGTCGTTATTTCTTGTGTTTTGTACTTAAATTAGTTTCCAATCAGTAATAATTATCAAACGTGAACATTTTAAATATTTTAAAAATAACTTTCCACAATAACTTTTCCAGTATTTCCCGCCCGGCGCTCAAATCTCGCAAGAGGACGCCGTGCACGCAAGTTTCACACACGTGTGATCCGAGGAGAAGAGCGGCGTTAACGTCCGCCGCTCTTCCGTCGCTAAGAACGGTGTTGATTTATATCAATTGTAAGATTTTTGTTATCTACATTTCTAAATTATTTCGTGTTAGGCCATCTCGAAACTGTGGTAGTGATAAAAATACTGAAACGTGAAAATTAACTATTTTTTTTTGTATTTTACCATTATACCAATTTATTTAAATTGTATCAATTTAATACACTGATGGTCTTGTATATTAAATTATTTAAATCATTTTTTTTTATGTTATTTGCGAGAACAATTTAGTGATAGATTTTTTTTATGTATATATTTAGTTTAAACATTTAGTTTAACCTTTACACATAAAATGTTTAAACGTTTTAATAATTATATTAATATTATCAATCACTGTTTCGTGCTATTCATGCTATGGCGTAGTATTTCACGTCACGTCACACCTTTCTCTGTTCAGATTTATTTTTTGTACAGTTTTAAGCTTTCTGTTATTTAAATTGCATACATTATATTTATTACGTGAACAAGGTTTTCATTGTATTTTTATTGTTAAGTAACTTTAATAATTCTTTTTATAAATTCATCATAGAAAATTAAAAAAATAGAAGAATATTTCATTAATCACTAATTAATTTCTATAAATGTCTTTTCTTATATATATTAAAAAAAATTATATACATTTTTTCAAATAATTTGATTATTTTTTATATTTTAAATTATATAATTAATTTTCTACTTCTGTAAATACGCTCTAATAATTTTTAATCTTTCTTCGAAATGTAGATCTATTTTATATTGTTATATTTTTTTTTAATGTATTCTTCCCATTTTTATTATAACTAATATTATAATATAAGTTATCAATACTAATATTAATCGTAAATCTATAAATGATAGCTTTTGCACGTTCTTTTGCTAAATTAATAATAAGGTAATTAAGTAATACCGTTTTCTTTGTAAAAATAAAGTTGTTTAAAAAAAAATACTACCTATATCAAGTTTAAATTGTTACGTTATATTAAAAATATTTTTTTATAATATAAAATTATTACGTTTCTATTGAAGATTGATTCTATACAAAATTGCGAAGAAACAAAATTATATTTTGTATTCAAATTCAAAACTTACTTTTTGCTAAAATTAATAGTTCGCTATTGGTATATTCGTATCATCTATTACTATTATAGGCATAGGTAAGCTAACGTAATAAACAATGGAATTATTTTATATGTTAACACATAAGCTAAGAGTGAATCCATATTGATTAAGAAACAATTACCTATTATTTTCACTATTTAAATTAAACACACAAAAATAAAAATTAAAAACTAATTAGAATTTTCATGGTATCACAATCAACTGTTTGATTTATATCTAAATATCCTAATTAATAAGTTTTGCTTTGCATTTATACTCATACTGTAGTTAAATTAAGATAACTCACAATATACTATAAATAGAATTAAATAAGATTATAGTATAAAATTATAGGCTTGAAAGTACTCGGATTGACATTATCTTTGCTTCTCATATAAGCAGTGTTAGTACACTTCACTTCCGTCACTGCCAATGGCGTTAGATAAAGTGCATCCTTCCTATTTACTACTTAAGTAATAGTTATTTATGTGTTAATAAGTAGCTTTCATAATATTTCTTAAGAATTAAACCATTAGTAGAGTAGAGCTTGTAGTCGTGAAAATTAGTAGCTTAAAATCGTGTAACTCATTTTAGTATAATAAAATTAAAAAAAATGTAAAATTTAAAAAAAACCATTTTCACTGTTTCACGATTTGGTTGCTCGCGCCAATCAGTCTTTTTTATTTAAAAATAACATTTTAAATGTATTTCGTATTTTGGATTTTTAATTGTATTTCAATTATTATATCACTATTATTATAGGTAATTAATTTTAACTAATTTTATAGTTAAATCATTTTTAATGATCACAAATAAAAAAAATAAAAAAAAAGTTTTTGCTGTGTGTAAGTTAATAAACCTAACCCTCAATCAGTCAATTTCCTTCCCTGCGTGCTAATGTAGCTTGTTTTTTTTTTAAATTTTACTTTGATAAGTACTGCCATTAGTGAACAATACAACATATCCTAATAAACTATACAAAAATGTATTTCATCATAATATTGTAAGCAAATATAATAATAAAATTTTTGATGTTGTACTATGTGTATTATTTTTAATCTTTCTCTATTTAAGTATAAGTTAAATATATTTTAAAATTTACATTTATTAAGTATGGTTATATACGTAAGGCCGTCGTGGCGCAGCGGCACAAGGGTGTGACTGTAACGCGACGGTTGTGGGTTCGATCCCCACTCGAGGAAGTGAAATATCTATATACGTTTATATTTCTATTTCTTCGCTCAAGTGTCGAGGAAAAGCGCGGCGTTGAGTTCTGCCACTCAACACGCAGAGCCTCCAGAATTCGTAGGAAGTGAGGAACAGAGTGTCTTTACACTAGGTTCCCTCTGCCTACCCTGTTGTGTGCGGGACACAGCGTGAAACTGATTTTTTTTTATGTAATATAAACCTGTCTGTTCTTAAAATAATTATATTATTATAATACATACAAATAAGAATAAATAAATATGAAATGCCTACGCGTAACTACTTTAACTTGTTTGAACTAAGTATTTACTTACTACACGTTGGCTTCAAATATGTTTCGAAATAATTGATATAAAATTTTTATTTCACTATATTATAATAATAAAACTAAAAATATAAATGGAAATAAGAACAGCGCCCTCTACATGTTTCCACGCGTACTTGTTCACATTCACGGGTATTGTTTTTTAATACGTGAGTTCTATCTGTGTCTTACATGAAACAAAAGTTATTACAATATTTTTCTGAAATTTAACACTAGATGTCTCTGCCTTTTGTAATTATAAAACATTTAAGACAAACCATTCTCCAATTTCCACCCGAATCTAATATTTACTTGAATTACCCGAATCACGGTATGCGTCGGTTTGATTTTAATGTTATGGTTAAGTACAGACACCGACCCTCTTACAATTCTATTATAAGTATAGATATAGATAATCATACGAAATCAATGCTATTCTTGTACGCCAGGTACAATAAGTTAGACATGAAAATATCTCAACAAAATATTAAAATATCTATCTTCTTCACCGTAGAAATGTGGACCAAGGCCAATGTCTTTGTTATTTCTGGAAAACTAACAGACTCTCTTAAATAAATAATGTTTAGCCACTTCACAAGATTGCAGCCGCGCGCCGAAATAAGAAACCTGGTGTTTTGAAGTTTGTATGCTATTATAAACTTTTGTTTATACATGCTTTTGTTTGTCAAATATAAAAAATATATATCAACTACCGCAACTTTTTTCGTCAACATTTCGTGAACTAGTATTAAGAGATTCAACTCACCGCCACGCTTTACTTACCTCGATATTAAAACGAGAAAATTTAATTAACTGTAAAACTGTAAGCCCCTCTTCCCGGTTCAGATTAGAGGAATCCTTTCGTAGTACTCGCCGTACAGTTACCATTATGCAAAATAAATATTTTTAGATAAAAATTGTACTTGAAATCCAAATAAAATGACACCAGAAATTTCGCTCAAAGCCACTTTAATAGCGAAACTCAATGGAAAGTTCGTACTTGAAGTATTTACAACAGGTGTAACTTTATGATCGCATATAAGTAGAGCTCACGCTTAACTTTACAATAACGATTTAAATATGTTTTGATATGAGAATAAACGTCGTTATAATAATAAAGTTTTCTAGTATTAGTTTATGTGGATAATGTAAATACTAAATACCTATTATAAAATTAATATATATCGCATTGCATATTTTATAATATTTTTCCAATCTTAGAAATGAGTTCAATAAGTAAGGTCCATGATATTGTTGTATTTGACGTTGCACATTGAAATAGACCTTTTTTGCCATAACTTCTCATTTTGTCACTAAAATGACAAAAAGAAAACAGTGTCTCAAGACTAGTATTTCCCTACATATTGCATAAAATAGGAGAACCAAAGACAATAGAATGTAAATAAAAAAGGTTTCTTAAATAACATATTATAACTTATTTATAAACTGATATTTTTAATATGATATTTTACATATAAAACTTTCGTGTGCTTAAGAATAATGTTTTATAATAAAAAAAGAACAAAGCAGTGAAACAGACATAAGAAATAAATATAGCGTGTTTAAAAAGCTACCACATTTTTTTTTACAATTACAAGAAAACGCACAGCCATGCACCAATACGCACATATTGCAACGAGTATTAGTAGCAGCTAATAGCACGGGTCCCACCACTTTTTATATAACCAAACTAAACATACACAAACAAATACATGGCAACAGTGGAGAATCGATTATCTGGATGGTTTCGGATTCGATATTATCCAGACTACCCATAAAGAATGCGATCCATCATGAATATATAGACGAGTAACATTTAATTAAATAAATATCTATTTATTTTACTTCATAATTTAAGCCATGTATTTTAGAAACTTCTATTATATACTTTCGATTATCTGGATTTTAGGTTGCTTAAAAGCAATAATTAATCCGGTTAATCGGGTTTCTACAGTGTGATGAGTAAGATGAGTGCGATTGAAATAAAAATGTATAAATTTTTATGTAATGAGAACTAACCCAAAACTATCGCGTGGTTTTCATTTTGGGATAATTTTAGTGTATATATTTATTCAACAAAATGATTTTATACTAGCGACGATATTGTCGCAATATTTTATTTTATATTGACTTCACTTTGTCGTTTATGAACTGATCTAAATAAAATTAAGACTCAATGTTAAGTTTGCCAAAATAAAAAAGCGAAAATTGCATTTATATCGGTTAAGCCGTTTCTAAGAATAGCAATCACAAACGCACAGACAAATCGACAAGCTGACAAAATCTTAAAACCATTGTTTTGAGAATAAAGGTAATACTTCATAATTAGATTTTCCAGTATAGAATAATTTAACGTTCACTCTATTAAAAGGTAGGATCTAACGCCACGTAAAAAAAATATTGTGTATATTTTAAAAAAATAATAAAAAAATATATATCAAACACAGGTAATACCACTTTTCCTTAGAAAGTAATATCTTTTATAAGTCTTTATTTTGTTATCATTTTAATTATACCACATTTTCATAATAAAAGTGTCCCAACTCAAAATATTTGTAACTTTTTTTAAAAATTCTTCAATACACCCACTTTAATTGTGAAAATGCAACATAATAATATGCTATAAGCTATAATAGTAATATTCTTAAATATCATCCAGCCCAGTCAGCAAGTCCATTTAGGGTCGTCTGTTCCAAATTTCCTCTTTAAAAAGCCTTATTGTCTACATTTTTTTATCAAAAATGTATAATCGACAACCCTATTTAACTTCTAAATTATATATATGATAATATTTAAAACGTTTTGCGATGCACAGCCCTATGACCCTCTTCATCATACTCTCTCTTAGAGACCCACATCTTACGGAATGTGTCTAGGGAGGCGAGAATCGAACCTCCTATCCACGTTGAATATAGACGCTCTTGAGGCGCTGAGATCTAAAAAAAATTTAATATTAAAAATTATATTACAAATGAAAAGATAAATATATCTAATATGTATACTTATATTACAAAGTTAAAGTGTTTGTTTAATTGAACGCATTTATCTCAGGAACTTGATTATGCAGACGAAGCCACGAAAAACTAGTTAGGTAATTTTATGAGAGGGGTATATTTTCGTGGTTTTCGGTCTGAGCATACGACGGATATGGGTTTCCCCTACTTTATTTTTCTTGGTATTGATTCCTACTGCTAGGAGTTATTTTCATTTCCCTATAGAAAGATAAGTAAAACGTGGCGTTGAGATAAATTGACAAACGAACTATTCAACGCAAAAAAGCACAATTCAAGCCTGCTTACCCTAATTTTCATATCCTTGGGCGCCAATCGTCTTATTTCCGCCAGCAACCTGTCCCCAAAGCCTCGGAAGAGAGTCGAACCTCCACTTAGTACTATATTTTGGTATAACATCTTCCTAAGATCCATATCTGATTTTTGTATGGCGAACATTAACACTTCGTGGAGACCTGGAAAGGAAAAGTAGGTATTTTTCGGTTTTCTTAAAAAACACGTAGCACTTACAAAATATTGTTTTTTATTTTTCAAATAATTAAATTAACTATAAAATATATTATTATTAAAATTAATAATTATTATTAATAATTAATTATTATTAATAATTAATTATTATTAATAATTAATTATTATTAATTATAATTTAGGATTGTATAATTTGTCAATGGGAAGTATAATTTATAAAAGTATGCACTCTTTTTGTATCAAATGAACTTTAATAGTTTTACACTTATAATACTGGGACTATAAAAAAATATGATTACCTTCACACTCTTCTCCAATCAGATCTGGTCTAAATAACACTTCAGGTGCTCTAAATCGCGCTAGGCCGATCTGAAATAGAAATTGGAGACAAATTTATTAAATCAGGACACTTAATACCTCGACATTTCAGACTTGAACTCCTGATAACCTGACTGTTTGATATTAGCTTCATCTCAATAAGTTCAACGAGAATGAGAATGAATAAAACATATAACAATACCTCAAGTTGAGTTCCATCAGGTAAACTATATTGAGCCCTCTCAGAGTCCATTGTCTCCTCTTTCAGCGGGTTGGGAGAGAGACAGCAGGCTCTTTCTTTTATAGCTTTGACTATTTCCAGTTCGGCTGAGGTGCGCAGATTCACACCCTCTTTACGGAGGAGAAGTCTAGAAGTTAAAAAAAAAATTTCAAAAACTAAAAAAGAGTAATATGAATGTAAGAAGCACAAACTCGATATGTCTACTAGAAGGCAGTCCAAGGTTCTATCAGCCATCTTCCAACTTCATGATCAAATCAGCTTGATGGTAGCATAATATTGTACTGTTACAAACACTAACCCTGTACACAATAACCCTGCGCGAGGCCCTCATGACGCAGAGGCACAAGGTGGGTTGTGGGTTCGATCCCCACTCGATGGAATGAAATATTTAATACTTTCATTTCCTTGTTCTAGTAACAAGTGCAGGGAGCTGTTCAGTTCCTTCATTCAATACTCAATACCTCAAGAGTTTGGCGGTAAGTAAAGAAAGGATGTCTTAACACTAAGTTCCCTCTACCTACCCTGCTACATGGTCCCCCATACAGCATAAAACTGAAATAAGAACACTAAAAAATACCAATAATTGAATATTTGATATAATTATTTGATTTCAAACTGCACTCTTTATAGTGTAACACAAGTGTTTCTTTTAAATAATGTTACTTATTTTGCAATCCACTACCATTAAAATAAACTGGCCATAACATTGTTTTAACAAATGATAAAAGTAGAGTTTACGTTCCGTTTAAATCCAAGAACCATGTTTAAGCCATAAAACTAACCTTATTTATTTAAATAAATAAAGTACACAGTTTCACCTCCAAAACTCACCTCAAATACCGTGTAACATCCCTACCAGCCACATCAACCCGCATAATACTGTGTGGCATTGCGAATCCTTCGTAAATGGGAACTGAATGTGTGACCCCATCCCCTGAGTCCAGAACCACCCCAGTTGTACGACCTGTTGCGTATCTGTAATATTAAAACGACAGAAAAAGCTTTAGGGACCAGTCGTGGTGGGAAAGTGGGGAACAGAGGTTCCCACTGCCTACTTGGCTATGTGCGGGATGCAGCGTGAAGATAAAAAAAATGAATGAACGATCATTCATTCATTCAATACTAATAGATACTCACAAGCTCAAAACAGCCTGCATCGATAAAAACAATGCTGGCACATTAAAAGTTTCAAAGAACACTTCAGCTGTCTTCTCTCTATTCCTTCTTGGGTTCAGTGGCGCTTCAGTCAAAAGAACTGGATGTTCCTCCGAAAATGTTGATAGTTGATCCTATAAAATGAAACAAAATATAAATAAGCTGTTCTTTTAACTGTGGGCTTGCTTGGGTGATCAATCCATATTAGAAATAGCTAAAATTTTGTATGACCCAATAAAAAACTAAATGATGGAGGTAGCTCTGACCGCAGGCAAACTAATGTGTTGTAGTACCTAAAGTCTCCCTCAGTAAATAGTCCATCTAATATTAAAAAAAATGACAATATGCACAGGGTCTTCCTGAGATTAAACTATTCAGTTTTATAATATTATTGTAAGAGTATCCATTTACTTTATTTTTGAAGGAATCATGCACATAACAGCGTCGGCAGAAAGAATATGTAAAAATAATATTAGACCCTCCATTGCCATTAACATATTTTCATTCCTCACTTACTGCTGAATTCTTGAGGCATTGAGAGTTAAGTGGTTACCAGAGCGAGAAAATGATAATATTAAATATCTCATTCCCTTGTGTAATCATACCCAGAACTGTCGAGTTTTAGTCACCCGGAACTATGTCCACCACTACAGGCCCATTAAATTAAATAATTAAAGTACAAAATAAAGAAAGATCCAAGACCTATTAAATTCGCGCAAGTAATTTGTTTGTTTTTAACAATTTCAAACATTTCCCTGTATATATTATGCAATATTTTGCTGAGATTTGATCTAGATTAGATAAATAAATTATGTTCTCCGGTAAAAAAAAGCGCAAAGCCGAGTATATTAAAAATATCTTTAAGAAAAAACAATAAATTAACCAACCTTACTATAAATATAATTCCACACTCTCTCCATGTCGTTCCAATCGGTCACTATACCATGTTCCATTGGATATTTGATGCTCAACAGGCCTCTGTGTTCCTCGGCCCGTGGACCTACGAATAGTTCCCCTTCTAGGGCTCCCGCCATTACACGGATGTGTTTTGGGCGACCAATGCTGTAATAAAAAATATATAAGTATAGCTACTACTATTGAGTACTTATATTTATTTACGTTACTTATATGTGTGCCTGCCCCATAATTGCTCTCAAAAGTCATCACATATAATATAATAATAAAAATAAGAATCGCGGCACAGCAACAGAAGTAAATAACTATGCATAATGGTTGTGAGTTAGACTTTAGGGTTAGTCCATTTAGCAGCTAAATTTTAGCTGAATGGGTTATATTATATTTATATTTCTTTGCCCTGGTTGGAAGACAAATCACCGAGTGATGGTTCGCCGCTCAACACGCAATGAAATAGAATGTTTCGTGCAAATGCAGTAGAGGTATTGTAATTCCATTAAATATTAAGATACTCACTAGTTGGGAAACCTGCATTTTGGTATTTGATCACCAGCGAAACCAGCTTTGATCACACCTGAGCCCTGTCAACAAAAAAACGGTGTCAGATGCAAATTATTCATAAAAAAAAAATGTATGACTCATTTTACTTGTAAATTGCTATATGTTTACACTTTAAACTATTTACTTATCATATTATTATATGTGAGAATCTAGTTTTCTTTGGGCTTTTATAACTATTATATGTTATATTACTTAATGAAACGAAAGAATAGTTAAAATTGTTAACGGCAATACGACAAAAATCGATCGGTAAATTAAAATATAAGTATATTTACATTGTCTATAACGACTGGTTGATTTACAATGACGTCGTTGAGTTCCATTTTTTATAAATAATGGTTTAATTGGGATCGGAATCGGAATTTATTTTATATTAGATGATAGATTCTCATACGGACTACCACACACACTACCACAGAACACATTTACTCACACTTTCAAGAGTGACATCAGAATTCAGAACACAGATGACAGAACACATTTACACAGATTACATTATTGCCATTGAAAAATATAACAAAATAAACAAAAAAGAGCCATGTGAAAAATTAAATTAATATTATTAAAGTCCAATTTATTATATAATTCTTTTTGTCTAATTCTTCAGCTGATAAATTAAATTCATTATAATTAAGCAAACATGCATTTAATTCCACAATAGCAACACACTATAAAAGTACAAAATTGCGGTATTGTAATTTGTCTACTAGTTGTAGAAATGTTGGTACAATATATATTTCTGGTTGTAATATATATATTTCAATCACGGAGATTGACCGATCGAACAAGCCTAATACTTTCATTGAATTTCAATTTTAAATAAAATCGTCCAGTCAAATCGTCCGTTTCGTTTTATTGACAAACAATTTACATGATGCTAGTTACGAAAATTAAATTATTATTTATTTTATTGTATTACATACGGTAATAACGATAGAAACACAAAGTTTTACCGGTTCTACCGGTTTTATTTGTTACCGTGATATACGTAATACATGTTAGAATAAATATTAAAATAATACTTTTTGAATACTATAACCAAGTAAGCTACATATATTATTTATAATTTAGTTACAGTCATAATATTACTGTATTAAATTAATACGCTGAATTTATTAACAAGCAATGAATGCGTTTAGAATTTGGTGAAAAGTGGAGAACGATGTCATAACGATATCCAACGCTAAAAATAAAGCAAAATTAAAGAATATGGCAATGGTATTTCTTTATCAAGGGTGGCAAGTGTCAACATTCACTCATCACGTGGTTGCCACTCTTAAAACTAGTCCGTTTGAGAGAATCCCAATTAAGAGAGAATCCAAATTAATTTACAAACTATGGAGAACTACAACGTCATTGTGAATGAACCAGTAAATGTAAATATACTTATATTTTACATTTTCCCATAGATTTTTTTTCGTATTAGCATTAACAATTTTCACTATTCTTTCGTTTCATTAAGTAATAAAAGATATAATCATTATAAAACCTTAAAGAAAGATTCTCACTTATTATACGATAAGTAAATAGCTTAAAGTTTTGATATATCGAACTAATCCCTGTCGCTAGCGTATGTTTTGGATGACGCACGTGCACGCACGTGGAGTGAGATTTGGTTTTTGTTTTTGTTGATAATTTGGTTTTATTGGTATTAAAATAGATAGTTGTAGTTTGTTATTATATAAATGTGGTGTTTAGTTAGTGTTTGTTTCATTGTGGTGTATTTTAGGTAAGTTTTTTTATTTTAAATTTATATTAGACTAGTGGGTAGGCATGAAAAAGACCGGCTGCCCGGCCCCTCGGATTCCGGGGGCCTTACTATTGCGGCGATGTTATCTTTGCGGTTGGTAACACAAGAAAAAGACGAGGCGAAAAGTTTCTTTAAAATTTTTTTTAGAACTGTTAATCTAGTTTCTTAAGTTTTATTTCGTCTAGATATACTGACCAATCTCCATCGTGCCTTCTTCAATTTGCCTTCGCGTGTCTTCTTGAATTTGAATTTGAATTCATTCGGGAAAAATTAATTATTTTCAATTTTCCGTTCTGACACGACAAGGCATATACATAATAAAATGAGTGGCAGAATTCAACGATGCGTTTTGCTTCTTTACCAGAACGTAGAAATGAATATATTAAATACTTCATTTCTTCGTGTGGGATTCGAATCCACCTGCTGCGTTTACAGTTGCACGCTTGTGCCCCTGCGTCATATGTACTCATTGAATATCTGAAACGTAGGACTCAATCCTGTCGTCGATGGAAATCACGAGAGAGAAGGCGGATTGTGAAGCTGGCGACAAATGCCATCACCTAAGTATGGGTAAGTTTTATTGTATTAGCTATGACATAGGTGTCCCATATGTGAATAAATAATCTTTATTGAGCATTTAAATTAAATATTTAACAAAAATATTTAGTTTAGTACTAGTCTGTGAACTAAAGCTAGAAAAGGAATCTCTTAACACTAGGTTAATTCTCTGTTTCTTATGCGGGATATAGCGTGAAGCTCATAGCCATTAATATTTTCGATATATTGCATTTTTTATTTGTAGTAAGTACACATTGCTTTTTTTGCTCTTTATTGTTTTAACGACACTTTGGAATGGCATCTGAATAAACACGGCGGTTGTGAGTTCTATCCCTAATCGGAAGAAAGATTAATTATTTTCATTTCCCGCGGGAAGACAGAGTGTGGCTTGTGGCCATTTAACACGTGATGACTCTTAAATTTGACGGTGCGTGGGGAACGAAGTGTTTTAATACTAGGTTCGTTTACCTTACGGGAAAAAAACAAGTTGCTTTTACAATTTTTTTACTCCAACTTTTACTTAAAATAACATTAGATGTATATAGTTATGTTGGCTCATGGTATGAGAACGGTACAGGTAAACGCTTGATCAGCGTTCGGAGTATGTAACGCGAATCCTCTCAAGCCATGGGAAACAAACTTTATGTATTTTAGCATTAAATATTCTTTATATTATTTTTCAATCGACAAGAGCATGCGCTTCTGCTTGGTCGATTCACTAGTTAAGTTTAACTATATAAGAACATGAAATTCTGTTCAAGTATTAACTACAATAAAATTAAATTTAACGTTTTTATTATTTTTAAAAAGCCCACTCGCGCTCCCGTAAACTTGTCTATATCTATATATATAAAAGAACGTCCTCACTGACTGAGGTAAGACGCACGCACAGCCGTAACCGCTGATGGTAGAAACGTGAAATTTGAACAGATGTTTACTTTGGTTATCCAGACATCCACTAGAAAGGGATTTTGAAAAATTTTAACCCTAAAGGGGGCTCAAAGTTTGTGTGGAGAAAAAATTAAATCGGCACCGATCTTTATAAAATTTGAAATTTAGATTTTTAAAAGTATTTAATTGAACACGTGTTTCATCGTTTTCTAGAATTCTCCCCCTATGGGTACAAATAAGGGGTTGAAAGTTTGTATGGAAAAATTCTTAAATCGCCACCGATTTTTATAAAATTTGGAACTTAGACTCTTAAAAATATTTAATTGAACACATGTTTCGTGGTTGATTTTAATTGATCCCCTAGGGGTGTAAATAAGGAGTTGAAAGTTTGTATGGAATAGTCTTTAAATCGCCACAGATTTTTATAAAATTTGAAATTGAGACTTAAAATATTTCACTGAACACGTGTTTCATGGTTTATTAGAATTCACCCCTAAAGGTGCAAACAAGCAGGCGAAGCTGCGCGCGTCCGCTAGTCTAAAATATTATTGTTACATAATAATATTACTCGAACTCGGTACTTACGGTTACGTTACTTACCACCAAATTCATGAGGCAATGTGTTTTCAGTGGCGGGACCCAACACTTTGGCACACGGGTTTGCCTCATTTCCAGGGCGTAAATATTTTGATAATTCACTCCCCCGAGTGGGAATCGAACTCACAACCGTCACGTTAACAGTCGCAAGCTTGTGCCCCTGCACGACCTCTTTTGTAAAACTCGTATTTGAAATTTAAAATTCAAAATAAGATTTTTTTATTGATATCCATTTAAGTTCTTTGAATTTAATTTTTAAATTTCATTATCTTTAAGTTCAAAGCTCTATGGTGTCAGGTTTTCGTCAGATTTCTATTAATCTTTTTGTAAATAAGAAAAAAAAAATATGTACATGGCGGTAGTTGAAAAACTTTCAACAGTTACATTGAGACACCGATTCTTCCTTCACATAAGTTTTGTCATTTCTTGCACATATAACATAAAAATAACCTTATACGTATTATTAACTCTTGCCTAGATGGTGAACCACCAACGAAAAAACCAATGACATCAATACAACTGGATGCCGGTTTCAAGTGGAATCTTGACGTGAGCCATTTTTTTTCATATTTATTTACTATCGGCTTGCCAGCGGCTTCGCCCGCTTGAACTACATGATTATTCATTTATATTACATTTTTCTACAACCATACATGAAATACAAAATAAATTTTAAGTTTTTAAATTAAAAAATAGCCATCAAAATACAAAAAAAAAGAAAAAATATATATAATAGTAGCATGATTTAGTAAAAAATTAAAAATAGAAAAAAATTTAGAAAAAATGAAAATGGCATCTCAAAATCCATGTTAGAGTTGAGAGCGGTTTATAAACACCGGCCTATTTTCATATGATCACGTGGGGGAACTGCAAGTAAAAGCTAATCAGTTACAAAATTTCTTGTTATTCAAATCCAGGTCCTTGCCAAAGCGGCAACAGCCGTGGAGTCCGCCGGTAAATCCCCGGTGTCCGTGTTAAATGAGCTCGGAGTGCGCGTCGAGTACAGTGTGCTGAATCAACAAGGGCCCCCGCATGACCCAAGTTTTACAGTTGCTGTACAGGTGAGTTGTGTTTTTTAATGTATTTTATTCTGTTTTGATTTTATAACTCATCGATTTTACACAATTTTCAAGAAACTACCAGTTGATGAGTTGAGTGACTTAATGCTGCGTTTTGTCTTAGCACCAGAACAGAAAAAAAAATCATTTTCATAAAAACAAACTTGTGATTAAAATTCAAAATTTTGAATGGAAAGTGGAGAATGGAAGTGTCCTAATAGAAACAGAGTATCTTAACACTAGGTTTCTGCGATATGCAGAATACAATACATATTTTGACCCACAAGGTATTTTCACTCCTTTTTCTGTTTTCTGTCTTAATTCAAAATATTACATGTTGACTTGAGAGAAAACTATTCCTTCAAGTGGGAATCGAACCCACACCAACATATTCCTATATGTCAAACTAGAATTTTAAATTAAATAATTACATTAATTATAATTAGACTACAATTCCCCATCCTTAGTAAATTACACAAAATAAAAAATGTATAAAAATCTAACTATTTACCACCTAGAATTATTTAACAATGACGTCATTTTGTTAACTGTAACAACGATGTAATTTTTGCATTTATACTTAATTCGTCCTCTATACCTTGTTTATAGTCGATTATAAGATTATGTAATTTACCTGGGAAGTATGAAATAAAGATTATATTTAGAAAATAAGTTTGACGGTGTCTCCTCACAGTGGTATAGCGATTAATTGTAAATGCAATGATTGTGAATTTGATTCCCACTGGAGCGAATGATCATATTTTAATTATTCTTATATCTTCACTCTTTTAATGAAATTTTTTCGTGTATTAACACTAGATTCTCTCAGCCGACCTCCAAAAATACATTAAAAAAAATATGCTATGTTTTCTTTGGCAGGTGGCCGATATGAAGTTTGAGGGTTGGGGACACAACAAGCGAGAAGCTCGGGCAGCAGCAGCCAAGACCTGTTTGAACGAACTGCTGGCGCGATTTGGACGTGTTATCCCCAACCGTGGTCCAGCCCCAGACTTCACAAGCGATGAGCCACCCAAATATCCTGGTAAATACTTATGGATTAGAGAGTGGCTACTAAATGTTTTAGTATTGTTTTTGCAGGTATGTTGGGATATATTTTGTTCTTATTCGATTGTGCGATGCGAAAGAGGGCAATATTTTAACACGCCTGGCGCGAGCTGGACCTGCTGGATCCTATAATTATTTTGTTTTTTTTTATTGATTGCTTTTCTTCACGCCACTTCGTGAAATCGAGTTTTATTTTTTATTATTACAGCAAGCAATGCGAATAGAAAGTGACAATCCCTACTTAGGTGTAATATTTTTCCAACGGAGATTCGACCATGTCATCAACTACATCTGGCTTCTGGCTTGATTATTATATAATAGAAATATTCTTGACCTTAAATGAAATAGTTTCCATAGAACAGTTTATGTAAAACCTAAATTTATTTGAATTCGCACCTCTTAGTTGATGTGTGAGCAGATGTGTCGGTGTTTTAATAATACTACACAATATTTAGTTTATTAAGGTTTTAATAAACATTGTTGTTTTTTAGTGTCAGACTTTTTATTTGGGCATATGGAAATTCAACCTGCTGATGTCAATAATTCAGCACAACCGCATGGTGAGTTTACTAGTTTTAAAAATTGAAGAGTTTGTTTGGTTAAACGCGCCAATCTCAGGATATACTTTCGACTCGACTCGATTCGAATTGATAAAACCTTCATATGTTTTCCTTTATATATATACTAGCGGACTTACCTCAGTCAGTGAGGACAAGTCCTTTTATATATATAGATTATGCTCTCAAGTCTGAATTGGATCTTAAAGGCGATCTTGGCGTTTTCATTCATAGATTATTAGAATGATTATTATGATTAAATACGCATTCAATGAACACATTCAATGTAGAAATAACTGTTTAACCATTTTTTTTTCAAATATTAAGTATTGTAATATTCTAATTTTATACCAATCTAAACTATATAAGGACTATATGAGACCGTAGTGTCCGAACAATATTTGCACTTTGGAGATTGACATTTATTTTTATCACCTTTATTATATCCCTCTGGTAACAAGATTAACGACGGCGTTGAGTTTCGCCACTAAACACATAAAATGATAAACGACGAATCTTAACACTAGGTTCCCTCTGCCTACGCTATTATATTCGGGACAAATGTATACAGCGTGTTTTAAATAATTCTATAACATTAAATAGTTTCAGGTCTCTTCGGTTCCACAATTTCACCGATACCCAAAAATCCTATAAACATTCTATATGAAAAGTATCCAGGATTAACGTTCACCTGTACATTCGGAGACGGAACACCCTTGGGAATACTAAATGGTGAGCATTTTTATTTGTTAATAAACAATGAGTGAAAATATTGACATTTTTTATTGTAAATATTTTCAGAACAAATTAATAATGTTAATTTCATTAAGTAAGTAGTTAGTTTAGTAGAAATTATCGTAAAAAAAATTACAATTTCATTTTTATTGTTGTTTTATAATATATGTATTTTATTTGTTATTTAGTTTTCTTTAAAAAACGAGTATGATTATGGAAGAATGGCAGTATCAAGTGACGTCACAAGTGCTCACCGCCAATTTAGGTCCCATATTTATGAAAATCTGAGATCGATCTTGAGATCTTATTGTCATTCATACATTATAAATATGAGCTTAGCTTATTGTTTTAAATTTTTCAAAGAATCGTTAAAATACTATTTATTCTTTACAAAAATGGTCTTAGATACCTAAAAATATAAGCCTTTCAATATATTTATTTACAAAAAATATAACAAGTGACGTCAAAATTTACTATTGCTATCCATAATTTTCCATTTATATTTTCAAAATTTGTTAATTATTATATTATAATTAAAATAAACATTTCAACATTTTGTTAGTAATAGGTATGTACAAATATTCCTGAAATACGTGGATATTCATAACTTACTTAAAAACTACTGAACTGAGCTGTAATAATTTCCGAGAAATTTGTTGACAAAAATATACACACAATATAAAAAAATAAACATATCATCATAATCAAATATTGTCTCTGTTGGTTAGACTTTTAAGTCTAACAAAAAAGATTTAAAAAGAAAATGACTATATATAAAAGTAACTTTTCCATACAAATACATAGCCATGAAACACATACATATGTAGGCATATTTTGGCTAATACTTTTTCCAATCGTGTCTACTTATTTTTGTCGTGAACTGTAGATACATTCATGTCAAACTGTATATTATTTTTTGAAGTCTGTTAAACACATTCCATACAATTACATATGTTGATTTCCCTATTTCATTAGTTTTTTTCCGTTTCTTCTTGTAGCACCGATACAACCAACCGATAACATGCGGTTTAAAATGGTCGTCCAGATAAAAGATAAACTTTTCGAAGGTTTTGGTGAGTATTGAATGAATGAATGAATGATATAAATGTATTATTTCAGATTTATTATAAAAAATAGGAAACACTAAACTATATATATAGTCTTTCATAGTATATAGCATTCAGAGAAAACCTAGTTTTAAGACACTCCGTACTCCTCTTTCTAGTTGAGTAACGGAAATTATCATCGCGCTTTTCCTTGTTACTAGACTAAGGAAATGAAAATATTAAATCATTCTTTCCCTCGAGTGGGAATTGAACCAACAAACGTCGTGTTTACAATCAGCCACACGCTGAGCCAATGCTCCAAGACGGCCTCATTGACTTAATTACTTTATATACAATTCTATTTAGTAGCATATATACCGTGAGAAACAATACCTAATATCAGATACAATTTTTTAAGCAAATCTTAAATATTAACCTAAAGTTAATTCATTCACCAAATTAATAAAAATATATTTTCCAGGTCCAAGTAAAAAATTGGCAAAATTAGCCGCATCCACAGCTGCCTTAGCAGAAATGAGTGACGGAACACCGAACCTACTACAGCCTGCCTCGAATGGTGGGCTTCCACAGTTTCTCGCCGATCATATTGCTAAGTGAGTGTCTGATTAGATGATTTTTTCACGTTCACGCTATGCCCCGCGTGTATGAGGGTAGGCAGAGAATATTTTATGTTTAGACACTCCGTCAGACATCATTGCTCATCAGACATGCTTTTTTTGCCGTTTATATATAGTAGTAAGGAACCCTTAATGCAAGTTCCATACGTTCTCGTCGTAATTCTTATACTTGTTATAACTTATTTATGTTGTTAGCATATCTATAGGGAGATTTTTACAGATTTTCGCTACCTAAAGATAATTACCTAGTATACTATCATTTGGCTAGACAGAATGCTATTTATTAAATATCTTTGACGGATCATCTATCCTGTATCTTATAAACAATTGGAAAATCCTTATTGGAACTACGAAAATGCGGGTTGCATTAGGGTTTAATTAATTTTCACATTATCTTAAGTGCTTTGCAAACATACATTATATGAATAATTCAGTAGTAAAAGTGGGCGAAGCCGCGAGCGGGTCGCTAGTTTAAACTAAATTAAGCAATTTAAACATGATAGCTTAATATTACTTAGATAATTACTTTAAAGTAACTTATAACATTATAAGTTATATTTTTGCTTGTTCATTTTGTATTTCACATATTCTTCCAGATTGGTGAATGAAAAATTCAATGAACTCATCCGTGACGATTTAATTCATTCTAAACGGAAAGTGCTCGCCGGCATTGTTATGACTATAGATAATAAAATACAGGGGGCTAAGGTATGTCCTTTTTATTTTATATTTTATTACATATTATTTTTTTTTAAATTGTTTATATTTTTTTTAAAGTCAAAGACAAAGTCAAAATATCTTTATTCCATTTATGGAATATATATATAGAAAGCATTATAGCATATATATATAGATAGCATATAATATATATAGCATTTTTAAATGCTTAACATTTACTTGGGCATGTCATAAAAGTAGAAAAAAATGCAAAACAAAATAACCAAGAAAAATGTGCAATTTTGACTTGAAAAAAGCCCGTTCAAACTTAGAAATAGAGCAACTCATTTCCAAACATCTTTATCGCGAACATAATCTTTAACAGAGTAATATGCTTTTTGGCAGAGCCTGTGCTTAACCACTTTTTTAAATTGGTTGAGTGATAAATTAACCACGTCGTTTGGAAGTTTGTTATAAAAGTGTATACATAGGAATGAGTGAGTCACTTTATGGAGCCTAGAGAAGGGCACATCAAGCTTATTTTTATTTCTTAAATTATGTTGATGGAGGTCACTGTTTTTATTTTTTTTAGTATCTTTAATAATAATTAAAATATTATTGTATCAATTTAAAAAACAATGTCCGTAAATAAAATAAAATTTTGCATTTTGTTTTTTTTTAAATGTTCTATTTATTTTCATATAGTCAGTATTTGCAGACTTTATTTTTATAAATAAATGTTGATCTGTCTGTTTTTTTAGCTTTACGCTGTTTCCCGCACATAGTAGAAACCTGGGAACATAGCGGTAAGACACTGTTCCCCTTAAGACACTTCCTTAGCTTCCGCAAAATTTTGTGAGCATTGCTTATTGATTGGCGCAACCCAACCCCGGCCCTGCCTCGTTACCAGAGTAGGAAAATGAAAATTATTTATCTATATTTTATTAATTTCTCTGTGTGTGGATTAAACCCTCAAGCTCATGGTGCTCAACACGAGTGTCTTCCACAGGTCATAGCTGTAACAACAGGAACAAAATGCATATCCGGTGACTACATTTCGGGCAGAGGGCTTGTCGTCAACGATAGTCACGCTGAGGTAAGGATAAAAAAAAATGTGTTTTTTTTGCAGGAGAATCTAGTGTTATGAACTTATGACACTCTGTTCTCCGCTCATCGACTGAAATATAGATATTTCCTGTTTATTTTCGGACCTGAATGCCGCACTTTGTCTCCGACTAGAAGCTACAAAGACAAAACTTGGAATGCGTTTAGATATGCTTTATAAAACGTATTTTTATGAATAATTAATGAAATAAAATATTAACATAAGCTATCGAATGTGTATGTGTGACTGAATGAATATTTGTGTTAAAATTATATTAGTTTCACGCAGTGGGGGGGAAGGAGGGTCATCATGCCCCGGGCGCCGCTCGTAAAGGGGCGCAAAATAGTCCGCAAAACTATTTTAACATACATATGAAATTATACTGTGTTCCCCTTTGCTGTAAAAGTATTGTATTTTGCCCAGGATGCGACTTAAACAGAGGGAACCTAGAACCTAGTAAGACATTCCGTTCGCTACTCTACGACCGCTAGAAATAGAATATTGCTAGTTCAGTGCTCGACCTGAACTGCGCTTCATCTTGTAACCAGCAAGAGTAATTTAAAATAATTCATCCCCCGAGTAGGTATCGAATCCAAAGTCAGATTATCTATAACTATTTTGTAATTTTATATATTTAAATGAATAAATTGAGGCCAGTCGTGGCGCGGTTGTACCCCACAAGCGTGTGATTACGCTAGGTTCGATTCCTGCTCGAAATTAAATACTTAATGTTTTTATTTTCTTGCTGAGTGAGTTATTTCATTCAACACGCAGTGCCTCTAGAATTCGGCGGAAAGTGGGAAGCGGAATGTCTTAAGACTAGGCCCCCGGGATACAGCGTGAAGCTGGTTTAGGTTTTCTTATTTTTAAATTAATATTGAAAACTGCTTACGATAATTTTATCTATATTATATATCCTAAGGTGACGGCCCGCAGATGCCTACAGAGATATCTCTACGCACAACTATTCATGTATGCGAGAGCTACGGGTATGTTAAATTATTTTATTTATCAAAATTGTTCTTAAAACATAATATTTAATCTTAATAAATGTTAATAGGTATAAATATTTGAATAGATTTCGAAAGTGCAAACCTTGTAATGCTAAACTGATCTACCTTTTGTCGTTTTATCTTGGTACCAGAGCGAAGAACTTAAAATAACACACTCTTCCGTGTGGGAATTGAACCCACCACAGTCGCCTCGTATTGTTGGCCTCGGCCTATAATTTTTGGTTTATAAACTAATTTGTGATTATACTTTATATATTTTTAATTAATATTGTTTTCCTTCAGATCCAACGATACCAATTCCAGAATCGGACTTAGAACCCATACTGGGTGGTGGTTACCAACTGCGTACAGACAGACAGTTGCACTTGTACGTGAGCACGGCACCGTGTGGCGACGGTCGTATATTCAGTCCCCATGATGTATACGAAGTGGAGCCAGATAAACATCCTAATAGGTGAGAAAAAAATTGGTTTTGCATTTTAGTCTATCGTTTGGTCCATAAATAGGGAAAATGACATATTTTTTCTAAATTAAGCATATTTTATAATGGGAAACGAATCCACAACCCCCGAGTACAGGGATTTGCATACATGAGCACTGCACCATGTGTTATTCGATGGTTGTTATTCAGTTCGTATAATAAACATGAGCTTGAGCCAGATAGACATCCTAACAACACTACTAACACTTCGTGTTATCCAGGATTATACGTGTGGTAATCTGCCTTGTCCATAGATTTCTTGTACTTTTTTATGCTTAAAACTTGGAAAAATGGTAATATATTTCTGTTAACATTTTTATTTTATTTATTTATTTAACATATATTTATGTAATTCATTAATTCAATCGTTTAATTTAGATTAGCGCGAGGTCAGCTCCGTACAAAGATCGAGTCCGGTGAAGGAACCATTCCGGTCATAAAATGTCCCAATATTGTCCAAACATGGGATGGAGTTTTACAGGTGAGTTAGAAAAAAATATTTTTTTGTGATTTAGTATCCAAATATTCTGGGTTCCGTACCACAAAACTTACATCGTGAAGTTAAAAAAAAAGTATGATAATACTAATATTTCATAACAACAGGGCGAGAGACTGCTCACGATGTCATGCTCGGACAAGGTGGCGCGCTGGTGCGTGTTGGGGCTGCAGGGCGCCCTGCTCGCGCGTCTGCTGCGCCCTGTCTACCTGCATTCGCTGGTGCTCGGCTCCCTGCTGCAGCACCAACACATGCACAGGTGACTGCGGCGAACACACAAACACACAGATACGCACTCATTTACACACAAACACACACACACTTACACTTATAAGCATGAAATTGTTAGAATCATTATTAAATTAATTATTTATTATTAAAAACATACTATTCATTCAATAGAAAATGGCGACTGTCTGTTTGTTGTTTAGAAGAAAATGCATCTAGCCCTAAAAATAAATAAAAATATTTCAAAATCTAATTACTTATATGTATATTATGTTATAGTATAATCAATAAAAGTACTTGTATTGACTGACATGACGTTTCTCATATGATTTATTGAGTAGGTTACTGGTGACTTGACGTGACTTGACTTGACGTGACTTGACTTGTGTACAGACTGACCATGGTGTCTGCGAATCAGATGAAATGTATTAAAAAAAAATATCTTTCGTTAGTTAAGATTTAAATTTCCCAAATTTATTAATCGTTCACCAAAACATTCCTTCAACCATTCATTAATGTATATCGTTCATTTCATTCTTTCTGACTTACTTTTTATTATATTAACGTTTTTTACTTAAACCTAAATTCACCTGATCGTATAGAACCGCCCGCCACTCCAGCAGATTGTGCGCCAAGACTGTGACCCGCTAAATGAGTCCTCGATAAATTTAAAGCTCTGAAATTTTTAAAAGAATTGTTGGCATTATATAATATTTGAGCATGATGATCTTTATAATTGTAAGTATGTTTAAATGTTTGTCCACATATTTCTCGAAAACAAATGTCATATCGAGTTTTTTTTTTGATAGCCCAACTTAAGTAGCAGACAAAATTCGACCAAAATCATTTTTGGCAGTTTTTAAAATATAGGCACTCACGAATCTATGTAGGTGTCATATAATTATTGAGATATACGATACATTCCACACACAGTAGGACAGGAAGAGGAAACCTAATTTTAACACACTTTTGACACATTTTTGAGGCATTCTTCATGTTTTGTATGTTACTAGAGCGAGAAAATGAAAATACTTCATTCCCCCGAGTGAGAATCGAACTCACAACATTCGCGTGTTCAGTCAGGTGCCACGCCACTAATTTATTTTTCTGTTTTATGTGCACTATTGTATATTCTATCTATTCTATTTTGTTGTTCACAGAGCTATCTGCGGTCGTTTTGAGTCGTTCATTTCTTCGCTGCCGCCAACATATGAGTTGCAAAGGCCGTTATTGGCAAAAGCGGCGAGTACAGAGGTGCGCATGCCCACGAGTGCGCCGGCCTTTAGTGTTTGTTGGAGTGTCACAGCACCGGTAGGTGTAGGTTCAGTTTAATTTTTTTAAAGATTTTATTGAAAAAAAACAATTAAAACAAAAGAAAGAACAAGATTCGAATGTTTTTAGATTTCGACATGTGAAATTATGAGATTCTCAAATTGTTTAATTGTTTGTAATTGATATTAAAATAACATTAAGTTAAATATGTAGCAAAAGGCAACCTAAATATCTGGAATCTCTCAGTAATTAAATAATTAGAGATAATTATATCTAGCCCAAAGCCTAATTTAAGTAGCTAAGAAAAAAAATATATATTAATAGCTAATAAATTTGAAAAAGTTAAATAACTTACGGACCACGTGTGTATATTATATTTTATATATAAATAGAAAAAAAAAACGAAACTTAAATTTTGATTATTTATAAATTTTGAACTTTTTTTAATGTTCAGTAGCATTTCATAAATTATATTCTTGGTAATCTTTATTCCGCGATAAGTATAACATACCTACAATTTTTTAAAAATCCTACTGTCTTTTGATTTGGATTCTTCTGTGTTTTGATACTTACAACATATTTCAGCATCCAGAGGTGATAAACGCCACAACAGGCAAATTGAAAAGCGGTCCACCTTCACTTCTTTGTAAGCAGAGTATGTTCGCGAGGTGGCAATATTTGATGAAATGCCTTCCCCTACTACCAACGGTAAGCAACATAATTGTACACTTTTGTGGATTCGATTCCTACTCGAGGAAATGTTATATATAATAATTTCATTCCCTCGCTTTGCTAACTATGCAAAGCCTTGTGATTCGAGTGGCGAAAAGTGGGGAACGGAGCGTCTTCACACTAAGTTCTCTCTGCCTACCCTGCTGTATGTGGGATAAAGCTTGAAGCTGATTCAATTTTTTTAATTATTCACAGGAGCCTTCTGACCCAGAATTTCCCCCTTTGCCCGAAGATTTGGAAGATACACCATATAGTGAAGCCAAGAGCCTTTGTGCGACTTATCAAGTAAGTATTATAAATTATATTTTACAAACGTAATTTCTCTTATTTTGTAAAGATTAAAGAATAAGAAACAAAAATTTTGTAACTATTTACAACAATTTTATAAAGACTAGATTAAAATGATGTCAAAGTAATCAATAAGATTTTCTCTGTATAATAAGATAAAAAAATTAAAATGTTAACTATTAATTTTAAAATAATTGACAACCTAATTCTTAAACTGATAAAACAAAACATTTTTTAACTAATGAAAAAATTCTATTTCCACTCCACAGATTGCCAAAGAACGTTTAATGGAAGCGTTCGAAACTGCTCAGCTGGGTAGGTGGATAAAAAAACCTATAGAGCAAGATCATTTCACTTGCGAAATATTCCGGGCCGATCCCAATAAACTGTTTATCTAGGCAGATGCTATTGCTTAATGAATTCAATTACGTAATTAATTAGAATTACGTTAAAAATTTTAAAAATCTGGAAGCTGTGCTAGTTTTGAAGGATCCTTGGGAATGAATTTGGGGAATGATTCTAGAGAAGATTCTTTATCGACTGACGCTTGACGCCTTTGTGACCAAAAGTTTTATTTATACTAGTTATTATTTTAAGTAAAGATTATTCAAAAAAAAATTTGGCTGTGCTAGTCTTCTATAGTAAGTTTTATTTTGAAATATTTTTATTTTTTTTCTACTGCTATACAGTAGTTTTTTCTTTTACTATACAGTACATACAGTATATATAAGTTAAGTTTTTTTTCTAGTACTATACAGTATATATAAGGTACAGTTTGTTTGAAAAAAATATTTTATTACTTTTTTTTAAATAAAACCTTTTATAGAATAACTAAAACTTGTTTCATTTAACGTAGTGAAAATAACCTACTATTATCAAAGATTATAATCATAATAGTAATAAATTAGAAGCAAAAAATCTTTTTTAAAAAAAGCTTTTATTTAAACGCTTTAAAAAGGAAAAAATAATGTTTTTCTTACAAATTTTAACTATTAACTCATAACCTCATTATCCACAATTTATATGATCATAAAAGCTTGTCGCGCGATTTACTTGTGTAAAAAAACTGCTTGTGTAAATAAACAAATTCAAATTGAAAATATTCTTTATTCAAATAGACTACATACAAGCACTTTTGAATCGTCGAATGAACATATAAACAAACTACTACTACTCTTCTTCCTCCTGGCATTAATCCCGGCTATTGCCAGGGTCTGCCCTCCTACTCAACCTACTCCACTTTGCACGGTCTTTTGCATCCTCGGTGGTTAGACCATTGGCTCTCATGTCCTGCATCACGACATCCAGCCAGCGCTTCCTTGGGCGTCCAGGAGGTCTCACTCCAGGAACTGATATAGCAAGGCACTTGCATCCGACATAGTTCT